>OX388307.1:24994708-25239316 GCA_947579605.1 Athripsodes cinereus
GTGATGGTATATATAAATATATATCATAATGAATCTACAAAAACCCAAAAATAGTACCTACTATAAATTTCCCTCACAAATGTATTAAGCATACACAGGTAACTTATGTATTTTCACCATTCTTTTCAATACACTGTTTTAAGGGAATGAAAAAAATATGTACTCATGTTTATTACAATAATAATTAAAATTATGCGAAAAACACATCATTCATAAGCTTTCTTGTGATTAATTAATACAATTAACTTGACAACCAAAACCCTCCCATAGAAATTTGTAACTATCAAATTATTTCATGGAGTACAGCGGTAAGGAGTTTACATTTTATTTTGCATTTTGGATACGAGACAGATTGGGTAAAAGGCTTCTCATTTTTCTTTCAGTGATATCAATTTATCAATAGTTAATGATAAATATTATGCTGAATTCAATCAGTACTGCGTGTGTATATAATATGAATAGAAAACAATCAAATTCATACTCCGGATATTACTTTCTCATCACAAATTTTTGTCCATTTTATTTATACTACATATTCTTGATCGTAACTTTATGGGAGTATGGGTTAACAATTCAATAATAGGGCATAAACATAGAATATGAGAATCCAGGTTTATTTTTCAATTAATTTCTTCAAAGTTTTAACAGAAACTGTACATAACAAAGAATATTTGAACAAATAACAATTAAATTTGACTAAAAACTATTAAATATTTGATCAACACATGTATATGTTTAGGATCTACATTTACATCATTTTTGTCAATGTATCATGTTTGCAAGTGCAGAAACACAAGCAAACAATTTTCATCTTTTATCAAAAGGGTATAATATTAAACAAAAAGTTGATACACATTTCCGCTCAACTTTCTGATGAGCAGATCCAAAATTCACCATGTGGTTGAACAGAAGAGCAAGCCGAATATTTGATTGTACCAAAATTAACTTAGACTCATAAAAAAAGATTTTATGTAGGTTGATGCATGGGAGTGAATTTCTAGTAATAATCTAAAAATTTCCAAAAGAAATATTTCTTTCTTGTACTTTTTGGTAAGGGCAATGGTAAACTTTTTATTTTATTTATACCTAATGAATTCTACAATACTTTTGAAACCTAAGCAGGTTATTCGAGCACACAGAGTATGTGACGAATAAGAAGTGTTTCATAGATATATCATAATGGATCAAATATAAGGTGCTGGTACAATTGTATTTTATAGAAAAATATATTTTTATACTTAATAAAATACAATCACACAAAATAGATTGCACCTCATCAAAACAAACTAGGTGTTTTATTGCACAAATACAATATAATTCCTATACCTAATAAATGTTAATTTATGTATCATTTATATAAAAATGTGCTACTACAATATTTTGCTATCTATTATTACTGGACTTTTTTCATACTACATTTGCTTACAATGGAGATATAGCTCTCATAACTGTTCTAGATATGAGCGTGGCGTTTGACACCGATGACCACAAACATACTTATGAGCTGTCTGGAAGTTGAGTATAGTATTTGCAGAAGCGCAATCGATGGCTTCACACTTACTGAAGCGAGAGGAAATGGACCATAAAAGCGAGCAAAAGTAGAACTCAGAAAACCTCAGTGTTCTGTCTTGGGTCCAAATCTGTTCACTCTCTATATTAGTTACATTAACCTGTAAAGGAGTACCAACGCACCGGTGCGTGCAAGAAATATTATGGGATCTGGAGTACGCACGCACCGGTGCGTTTGATCCAGTAATATTTAGGTATTCCCGCCAAATTCGTCAATTTCATCATTGGTCCAATCTGTCGGATGTACTTTACCAATCACAAGGAAAAAAATCAAAAATAGGCGTGTTTAGACCTTATTTATCGCCTATACAAAATGTCACGTGACCGCCGCTTGAAATACCTAGCCGTCACTCGCGGTTGCAAACCATTTTGCTACGTGCGTTCGTGCGCTATGGGTGTTATTTTATGGAGTGTTTTGTGATTTTTTTTTACTTTTTGTGCTAATTCTGGACAATTTAATTAGTTTTTAGTACCTACATAAGTTTTTGTTAGAAACAAATAAAAAATAAATATTTTTAATAATAATAAATATTCCTATGTTGAACCCATTGTTGACAATACCGGAGCAGACATGACGTATCAAAATTGTTTTTGTTATATAACTCCGTTATTATTAATTTTTCAGAGTTGGTTCCTTATAAACATTTATTCTAGGGATCATTTTCTACAACATGCAAAAAAAAAATTCAAAAAGTGAAAGTTGAATTAATTCACTCTGCCATACACTTTTATTTTTTCTTTATTCACTCACGGACAGGTTAATCATATGTTGTGATCAACCAAAAACCAACCTGAATTCTATGGGGATGACAGAATTCTGGTTGGATTCTGCAGATCTAATCAGGAAAGTCATCTCAAAGTTCAGACTGTAAACATATATATCCAATTTATCCACTCTAATGAGTAAGAGAAGCCTTAAGTTCAACACAGCTAAAACAGCTTTTGGTCAACAACTTCTCTTAGATAAGGATCTCATATTGATAGCCCACACGGACATTCTACTATCCAGCTGTATCTTGATACTTGGAGCCCAAATCGACAGTGCCCTGTCCATGGAAACTCAAATCTCAAAAATAGTGAACTCTGCATTTTACTACATGGAATTCTGAGTGTCGAAACATTTCACACTTGACAGAACTGCCACAGATCCAATTGAACTGCCTACAATAGGGATAAAGGCTGTCACATCATACCTTTGCTGGAAAAGTTACATTGGATAAGAGTGGGTGAAATGGTTCAAAACAAACTGTGCTTTATCATCTACAAGGCTTTGAATAATATATCACTTTAATTACCTTTCTAAGCTTTGTGTTCTAAAAACATCTGCAAGTAGACCCTTACACATAGCAAAAATATCCAGCAACATGCTGGACGAGATCAACAGAACTAACAAGTCCTGCTTCTATAACAGATTTTTTTATCTGGAATCGATGGGAAAATCAACCGATAAAAGAATTCAGAAGTTAGTGTAAGACATTACTCTTTCTAGAGAGTTTTCCACACCCTTGAAATGGATACTCCGTTGTAATCATAATAATGGTAATTTTTATTAAAATAAAAATGAGAAAATGAAGGTACATCAGCACGTAGCTCAAAAAGCAGGAAAATAAAACTTCATCAACTAATAAAACATTAAAAGATAAATATGAACACAAGTATTATGACAATTTTGTTAACCAATTTGACTAGACAAAGTGTAAATTTTATAAAATGTATCGACTGTAACATTACTAAAAGAAATAGCATATTAATAATTCATATTGTTGAAATGTAAAACTTGAATAAAAAACAAGGTAAAGGAATCTACATACAAAATAAAATTAAAGATATTCAAATCATTATATTTTCCAGTCATGGCAATGTTGCCTACATAAAAAAAAACAAATATTCTATTATCACCAGATCAGATAACTAGATCTCTTCTTTGATCAGAAAACAATAAAAACAGAATAAAAATAGTACAAAATAATCTAGCACCATTAATGTGCAAATCGTATGAATATTTAATAGTACTAACAGTATGTAGTATCCTAAGCTCTATGGTATTTATTACTAAATACAAATGCCATTCAGATATGATTACTTGTCAACTAAATCTACTCGTCAGATACATCACAACTTAGAAATAAATAAATGTTATAATTAAAATATAAGCTGTCAAAAAAATAAATAAAATAAACAGTAAAAAGACTATTGTTCCTATGATTTTCTGATTGAGGTGATTTGTACAGCCACAATTATTTCTTATAAAGATTAAATCATGTACATCAATATTCAATGAAATGTTAATAAACTATTCGAAAAGAAAACATATTCAATCAACATTTATGGTTAAAAGAGATTTTATATGTTAAAAATAACGTGAGCATACTCTACTAATATAAGAAAAGTCAAATCATAATAAGTTGATTTTTGTAACATGTTTAATTATTACATAAACAATAAATGCAATATGTCCTTCTCTGATGTGTGTAATTTATAAAGATTAGTTAGTTCCAATTATTGAAATAACATTATTTACAAACAAGCTATAGGTAAATTAAATAATGTTAATTAAATATTGAGGACAAATTATTGTTTAATATTGATTTAGTGTTGATAGCAACAGTAAATAAGATATACTAGGAAATTAAAAATCTGATACAATTCTATAAACAAATAGTATCATTTGACTATATTATTTAGTATTTTTTATAACTACATACATACACATTATTTGAATAATTTTTTAAATTCAGTCCTTCCGTTTTTCAGCTCTCTTTACGCAGTTAAAAGAAAATCATAACTGATTTCTTTCAACAAAATTTTAGACATTTGTTAAAATGCAATTCAAGACTGTCTTTGGCTACGGCATAATAACCGATAGCAGTACTATACACTATGAAGAGAATATATAGAATACGCAAATGAGCATTGCAAAATTTCATGTAATGTGCCGCTTTGTTGAAAATCATTCACATACAAATTCTTGATGCATATTATTGCCATCGGCTGTAATCAAACACTGTCATGCAATTACTGTTTGATGTTGCCACGACGCCTGGAAACACGCTTCAACTTTCACAAAAAAATAAAAATGATAAAAAATAATATAAAAAGTGGTATTCTTTGTATAATGAAGATAAAACGTAACATAAATAATTATACCTAAAGAACAACAGCCATTCTATATGACTTAATCATGATATTAAGATTATTGGATAAAATTACATTAAAAAAAATGGCTCATGCCTAGCGATGTTTAGATTTTGGCACATAATAAAACTTTATAGAATAGTAAATAGTACAAATTATAGAAACAAATAAAATCACATACAATAAATTGTAAAACTATTGACATATAAACATTGATTTCTAATTGACATGCGCATTATAGTGTATACTTTCTCTTACAATAAATTTGCTGAGCCTACAAAATATAAGTGCATTTTAGATAAGTTATGAAAATAAATCTTGATTTGTTTATTTACGCCTCATCTACAGGTGATAAGACAGTCTTGAAGTTTTCAAATGTTAGCCAGAAAGTAAGACTCCATGGAGCCATGCGAATCCAGACAGGTAGGAACCCTTTGTAAAGAGCTACAAATCCTTCACCTTTAATAGTCTTCTTCAGACAGTCCCATGAAGACGAGTAATACATTGCTCTGCAATAAATTATCATTTTAAAATATCTATGCTGCTATGTGACACTATAAAACTAACCTACTAATATTTTAAACTCATATAGTGCAACATACCTTCCTCTTTCATCTACAGGTTGGTTCATCACCCTGGTTTTGACAACATCAGCTGGTGTACCGAGTCCAGCAGCTACAAAGCCTGCTGAAAAACTGGATAATGTGTGTAGAGGCCAACGATCTTCTAATCCTAAATATTTCTGAATATATTGCTTTGCCATATCGTATGTAGTCAAATCACCAAGATTGACCAGAGCAGCTCGTTGCATGTTTGGTACAGATCCTAAATACATAAAAAAAATTATAAAAACACATTATACCAAAACAAAATTACTCGAAATATAACATACTATAAGGTGTTACATTTCTATACCTTTCCACAGTCCTCTAATTCCTCCTTTATTGAGCACCTGTGTAAATGCATCCCATGCCCCCTTTACTCTTGGAGGTTCACCCAAAAATCTTCTTCTGCCTTCCATCTGTACTTGGACTTTCACTAGATCTGTAGGAGATGACATCCACTGACTCACCATTCCAGATGTCATACCACCTACAAATACAAGGGACATTATATTGGAAAACTTTTTGTGAATATAATGTTCTATGAGATAAGGTGGTCAACGTTAGTCATAGACTTTTGACATATTCACATAGTACTCATCATTCATTCTTTTCAAAGTCAAAACTAATAATTCAAGGAAGGAATAAAAATACACAACTGCACAACACTAGAGGTAACAGACAAAAAAGGAAATAATAAATTATCTCATTGAAGTTGGAAAGTATTTGACTTTGGGGAATGGTGTTTTTGTCATTTGAAATTCATTGGTAATATGGTCAGAATTTTAAATAACTTGCTAATCATTTGGTTGTCTGATCAGTGACACATCTGAGTTCACCATAGATAATTTTTAAAAGCATTTACTTATTTATTTAATTTATATATTTTTTAGGGAAAAATAAACATCATTGCATGAAATACATATTTATAACTAATGGTATGACTTACAAATGGCTGACTTCCACAGTGGAAATATTTCATTTTCTTTTTTCTTGAAGACATCCCTCCTCAATGCATCATAAATAACTATTCTACATCCGGAGTACACAACATGTCTGGCTACAGCTGGTTCTATTCCTCTCCACAGAGAACGGAAACCTTCTTCATTGATAATCCCAGTGGCAGTCTTTAGCATACCTCGGTAAGGCACCTGCAAATCCATATTGGTTTATTTAAATGTATTTTGGTGTTAAAACAAAATTACATAATATGAAATGAATATAGATACTTCTCAAATAGAAGAAAGTGGGACCATGACTACACACATTAATGTATTTTAGATGCATAGCTTTGAATATAGCAAACAGTAAATAATATGGTATTTAGTGAAAGACAAATATTTATGCTGAATTCTAATTATCTACTTCAATCAAAATTATGCAAAATATGAATGTTTAAAACAGATCTGTAACTAGCAAAAAATAAAATGCAAAAAATATTTTGCTCTTGCTTCATCGGATACTCATTAGGCGTAACCCAAGAATAACATTGATATTATTTTAATTAAGTACTACATATCACAATGTGCATGTTAATATAATTTAAAATAAACAACAAAACACGTATAGACAATTCGCACAGATCGAGTAAGTCCCAAATTAAGATATGAATCTTGTATTATGGGTACTAATACGATGACACGCATATACAATACACTAAACACATAACACCCAGACCCAGGACAATTTGAAAAAGGTCATTCCTCAGTCTCCCTCCTTCGTCTCTGCTGATGGAATCATTATCAAAAGTATATCTGATGCATTGCGTGTAAGTTTACCCGTAATATCAGTAATTTACAAAGCTGCAGTGTGCGGTCGGTGGTGTGTGTGTGTTACGTGTATATTGTTATGTCCCGGAGTTGCAGCCATGGTGTGAACTTGGTTTGTCACATCATGTTTCGTTGTGTATGGCTCGTAAGCAGTGTGTGCCATACCTTCTGTAGATGGCTACTTTCTTCACTGTCAATATCATATGGATGTTTATAAATTTCAAGAATGGGTAGACTTGTCTATAAATAATGACGGGACATGCTAACTTGTAAACTTTGGTTGTTTCTCCATGTAAGTTGTTTTTAATCGGTCGTATCATTGATTGTAATTTTCTTGATTTTTAAGTAGCCTTCCTATCTTCTCAGTAAATTCTTGTATGTATTGCGGTATTATGGTGGTTTTGAATTCAGTCATTTTTGAAGTGGGTGTGAGATTATTCTGTCTTAGTGATAACTTTTTTTTGTTTTTCTTTCTATCTGTGTTTTGTAATAATAATAATAAAAAACTTTATTGCACAAAAAAACAACATATGAAAATATTCAATTTAACTATACAAAAAAAATTGTGCAATGAGCGAGTTTATCGCAGAAGCGCGATATCTTCCAACTAACCCATCCATGTAATGTACCTACATGGATGGGTTAGTTGGAATTTAAAAAGTTAGTTAGTTGGGATTCCAATTAAAAAAGTTAGTTGGAATTCCATGTAATGTACCTACTGGCAGTTAAAAAGGTCCAATGAATTCAAAGACGGGCTGATCAAGTATAAAAAATATGTTAAATCCTTGTCATTTATTTGTTATATGAATGATGATGTGCAAGAAGAATAAAATAAATAAATTAAAAATAAAATATAATATTTTGTAAAATTTTATTTGTATGTTGTTAATTTTTTTTAATAAATAAAAAAAAATAACAGTTGATGTAGTGTGATTTTTATATCCGTTTTGTTCCAGTGCATCAGTGAGTTTATTTATTTCAGATTGTAGAAATGAGTCTTGATAGATTCTTGAAGCTCTTAATGCAAAGTAAACATGCACAAACTCGCGGGAACAACTTGGGGATGTGATGCAAAAACACTCAAGACTGCAGGATTCAGTCTAGTTTATTCAATTGCAGGATATTGCACCCCAGTTTGGTTTCAAAGCTCACATACCAGTCTCAAAAACACTCAATTGAAAAAATTAATGAGAGTGATTAGTAGGGCTCTTAGGGATGACACAATCTGATGGCTGCAGAATTTTGAGGTCAAGTGTGAGCGACCATGAGAAGAATGAATGAGTTAAAATATTAAGTGTCAAATGAAAATTATTTAGTGGAGATATTTTTTGTGCAATATAAACCTTCTAGAGCAAGCGTGGCCAACCCGCGGCCACTTGGGTGTTAACTTGTGGCCCGCGAAGCATATGCACACTTTTTTGTAATAATAAAAGTCGGTACAAGTACCCATTACTTTTTTTTGGAACATTTAAAATTCCTATACCATTTTGAAAAATTGTCGAGGGGGGGGGGGTAAAAATTTAAAGGTGAAGTAAAATTATTAAATGTTCCAAATATAGAGTACTAATATTGTTATGGCCCAGTAGGATATCTCATTTCTAAAAATTGGCCTGGTTGCTGAAAAGGTTGGTCACCCATATTCTAGAGTTTACATGAAAAACGAAAATATTGGAAATTTGCATTTAATGACACCAACATTTTTGATATTTTAGAAAATGTCAGGTCCAAAACCATCTATTTTCTCCATGCAAATTCATTCTACTGGAGAGCTGTAGATTTATCTGAAGGACTCTCTATAATGAAATCTCCACATTATAATACAGTTTTAAGAGTCAATGATAATAACACGGAATGCTCAATATCTCCAAACTGATATCAATTATTTGTCTCACAATAAGTGTTATCAGAAACTTAGTGCACTGCTTAAGGCCGCACGGTACCGCTGACCAGTCAACGCAACCATGGGCTTTCCTATATATATATCTGTAACGGCAATTTTTTTGACTTTATTTGTTGTACAATATTGTTGTAACTTCAATTTATAACACTACTGAATAAATTGTCCCACTGTTATGATTGAAACATTTAAGCAATGGAATGTGATAACAAATGATTATAATTTTAATGAGTGGCTACTTCTATCAAACACATAATGGAAATTATCATTTACCAATTTTCCTTCTTTCTTGGCTAATTCTCCTTGGATTTGGAGACGTGTTTTTGTTAAATCCAAAGGATATGTAACTGAAAGAGACACATTTTAATTTAGAACGTTAAATATTATATTCACTGTTTCAATTGTGTGTTGAAGAAGGGATTTATATTTATTTAAACTAGTTTCATTTATGGTTAAAAAGTATACATAATTTAGAAAAAGATGTGCAAATTTCTGCTGGGGAAAAAAAATCCACTAAACTATACACAACAGATATACGCCCGTATTCACCAAGAAAAACTGAGCGTTCGATCAGCTCAAATTACGATCAACGTCAAAATTGGTATTCACCAAAATATTTTAGGCTCCCTCAGCGTGATTTGAGTGAAAATTTCCCTCAAATTTGATTGGCCAATTGAGGTGGATTAACTTTTGCTCAGCGACGATCTGTCAAAATTATTCTATAATGTCCGCCATACTTGTTTCGTACTGTTGGCGTTTTATTTACAATTTATTGAATATATTTTTGTAGGCGGCATGTAATAATTTATATATGTATATTTATAAATAAATTATTTAATTAATTAATTTATTTATAATAACATATACGGCACAAGGCCATTAAACATATACAAAAAATCACAAATAGTTCGATGCAATACAACAATCCTTTCAATCGCAGTCGCACTTTCTTATCACACATAAAAGGCACCGTCAACTTAGGTCAAACTTCTGGGAACCATAAAAGACAGCTCGCTAACTTTTGAGAAGCACATTAGTTCTTTTGTCAGTGCTTGTTTCTTTCAGCTGCGGCAAATTGGGATGATAAAAAGGTGTCTCACATTAGACGCTAAGAAGTCACTAATTGTGGCTCTGGTAATATCCAGACTAGGCTATTGTAACAGTATTCTAGTGGGATTACCTGCTTGTCAGATCGATAGGCTGCAATCAGTTTTGAAGTCCACAGCACGTGTTATCTTTGGAGTACAAAGGTGTATACATATGACTCTACTTTTAAAGGAACTTCATTGGCTACCAGTGGAGACTATGGATTGCCTCGCGAGCGTAGGAAAGATGCAGATCTTAAGACATTCAGAAAGGATCTAAAAACCTTTTGTTTTCCTAATTACTATTAAATATTGTTTTCTGTTTTATATTCTTGACGTGGATACATATTGCATCCAAAATATTTAATTTTATTCAACATAATGTGTCTTCTGACATGGATGCTGTTGTGTATCCGAGATTCTATATGATGTGGATGTAATGTCCCAGAATTGATGAATTGTACAGTATCATTGAGGTGCTTTGGCACGTTAACGACACTTTCATGTTGTCCAATAATAATAATTATAATAGTTCTACTTTCGACTAAACATGTTACAGAGTACTTATTAAACAACATGAATACTTTTTTATTTATTTATCTTCTAAACAGCTTATGCCTTTTACAAATAAATATAAACAAATACAAAAATAATAATAAGATTTTTATTTATAATTTTTCATATTGTACAAGTACATATCTATGTTATAAAATACCACGGATAGTATAATAGTTCAATATTGCAAGGAATTAAAATTATTTCTTGATGGTGAATTATTGTGTGTTTTAGTTATATATGGAGTATTTAGTTATTTTTCTATCCTTGTTTATAATTTCTATTTAATTTTAACCTCACCGGCAAACTACTTTGACAACAATGCATGATTCGATTAAATGCTAGCTGTCAAATCGACTGCTATCAAAGTTATATCTGTTTAAGTTCAAGTCTTGATTTTGTATGAATAAAGGCATTTATAAATATTTAAAAAATATACGTATAATTTTTCAAATGATACATATATTTTTTAAATAGCTAAAAATTATTTTTATTTGTATAATTATCAAAAATATACTTTTTAGTTACTTTAATGGCTGTTTCCGTAAATAAATGTCAGTTTCATTTCATAATATTTACATTGTATCCATGGATACACTCGATCAAATTCGACTCAGCTAAGCATTGTAAATTTTCGTTGGTGAATACCTATCTACGTTGAGGAATGCTGAGGGAGGTATTAAGCTGATCGTTCGCTCAGTTTTTCTTGGTGAATACAGGCGATAAAGGTAGGTATTTGTACTTGTACAATTTAAATATATACACTTAAAATTGACTAGACACAAGTTTTAAAAATAATGAGCGGAAGAACACTTTGATGGTGTTGTTTTTACAAAAAAGGTAAAAAATGTTAGTGATTTAGTATGTTTATTATGGCATTTAAATTCATTATGTAAGCTTGATATACTTATCTATACATACTACTTATTTGCAAAACAGCATAAAAGCTGTGTATATTACCAAATTCTGCAATGCTGGCTGCACATACAGACATCAAGTAGGTGCACCAAATTTTGTCGCCGCATCCTGAGAGTTTTTTTGGTGTCACAGGAGGCAAAATAGGTATCTGTGATGGCATTTTCAAAAATATTCAATAGTCTTCTAATTTATCAGAAACAGCACTCATTGAGAACACGACTACTTCAAGTAAATAAAAATATGCTACGTTCATTTCAATATTATTACTTCACAGTCAACATAAATGACATAATAATTTATTTGGCAGACAAAAACTTCTTCCGCTATACGTATGATATGATATGACATACGGCTTGACAACTTTGACAATTAACTGACACATGTGATGGTAACCATAGATGAAGAAAAAGTTGACCTGGGCTGGGTTCACGATAGCATGAAAATCGCTCGACGTCGAGTGACCTGAGCGACCATGAAGTTGCAGTGAGTGGCGAATGTCACCCCGGATATCGTGAACAACTTTGAGCGTTTTATGATCCAAATGTCATTGTAATGGCGCCATTTTCGCAAGATTCATTCGCGATCTGAAAAATCTGCACTGACTATTTTAATTTCTCTTCCATTTCACTTCCTTAACTAAAAAAATATGATTTTCTATGTTGAAAAATTGTATACGACAAGAATACACCATAATTACGATTAACTTCGCAATTGTTTTGACAGCCATCATCACTCAAACGTCAAGTTAACTGTCAGAGCGATAATCACCCTGCTATGAATTCGGTTGTTCGGTTGTACGCCCGACGACATCCTGAACGCGAAAGTGCGAGTCGTCGGGTGACTCGCTCCGGGCGCGTGAACGGCTGGAGCGTCGTCGAGTGATCACTCGACGACTCTATGAACGCTGCCCTGGGCTGGGTTCACGATAGCATGAATATCGCTCGACGTCGAGTGACCTGAGCTACCATGAAGTTGTAGTGAGTGGCGAATGTCACCCCGGATATCGTGAACAACTTTGAGCGTTTTATGATCCAAATGTCATTGTAATGGCGCCATTTTCGCAAGATTCATTCGCGATCTGAAAAATCTGCACTAACTATTTTAATTTCTCTTCCATTTCACTTCTTTAACTAAAAAAATATGATTTTCTATGTTGACAAATTGTATACGACAAGAATACACCATAATTAGCAATCGTTTTGACAGCAATCATCACTCAAACGTCAAGTTAACTGTCAGAGCGATAATCACCCTGCTATGAATTCGGTTGTTCAGTTGTACGCCCGACGACATCCTGAACGCGAAAGTGCGAGTCGTCGGGTGACTCGCTCCGGGCGCGTGAACGGCTGGAGCGTCGTCGAGTGATCACTCGACGACTCTATGAACTCTGCCCTAAATTTCTTTTAAAAAGGCTACTGATTTACCGATGATTTCACATCACTATGCAGCAGTGTTACCAATAATGTGATTTTACGCTTGGAATTTATCCAAATTCCTCCATCTACCAACCATAGAAAACCAATAGTGAGCAATACCTATTTAGTAGAAATTCTTGTAGAGTCTAGCGGACCGGTGGTTCTGTGCTAATTCGTGGCAGATTAGTTCGAAATATTATTTATATAAGTTGTGTTCAATGTAAAATAAGAGTTTTAAAACATTTAAAGAATAATCCTTTAATATTATCTGAAGTCGGTCGCATAGCCTCGCGAACAGAAAGGGCGCAAGTGCATCTTCTTATTTTTTTTTTAGAAATGGCTGCTTGTGGGTGTGTGGTGGTTTCGGCATCCCTTAAAAGTTTGATTTTTTGATGCATTTAGTGACGAAAATGTTAAAATAGTTTTATTGTTCACAGTGTCACATAAAGTATTTGTTAGTTTAGTGTTAAAGGTTTAATTAGATAGTGTTTAAAGGACTCGTTTGACTTCTCGTCTCACGTTTTTTTTTCTGGAAAGTGACGTTTATCACCACCGGGTGCCTGAATAAAGTAAACATGGAAGCAGTGGCCAAACATGATTTCTCCGCTACAGCGGACGATGAACTTAGCTTTAAGAAGAATCAAATACTTAAAGTAAGAAACCTCAGTTGTCATTAAATACATTTTTATAAGGAGTGATCATTTTCAAAATGTATTTTTATTTGATACTAATAATACCTGTCTTGTAGATCCTGAACATGGAAGACGATATGAACTGGTATAGAGCAGAACTTGATGGAAAAGAAGGCCTAATCCCTAGCAACTATATTTCTATGAAAAATCATGAGTGAGTCCTAATTAATTTCTTGACACCATCTTAATTTAATACTTAATCAATGTATAGACTGTAGGTGGAATATATCTGGCATAATCTACAGTTGATAATATTTTACTGTCCATTGAATTAGACAACTATTGTTTGAGGGTTAAGTATTTAGGGATTATGTTTTTATTAAGTCAATGTGTTATGTAAATGAATCCAAATAAACCAGTTAGGAGATATGAATCATCCTGCTGGCATGTTATGTGTACTGTTGTGTCTGTAGGTATAGGTATATTATGCCACTGCATTATGATTTTGTTATGTTTGTGTGATGTGCCTACTCACTCACTTATGTTGTAACTTTCATGAATCAGTTGGGAGAATCTCCTTTTCCTTAATTTCAATGTATAATATGTATTGTCTTACAGATATTAATTCATTTTTTAAGTTATGTATTTTGATGAGTAGGTAAATATTCCAAAACATACTCATCTTCATCTCTATGATTCATTTTTAACATTCAAAACAATTCCTTTACTTTATACTTATTACTTCAATTACTTTATACTTATTGAGAAAAAGGCTAGCTAGACATCCTGTACTGTACAAAAAAAAGTTAGATTATCAATAAATTAATCTAAAAAAAATTAAATCCCTCATAGTTAATAAAAAAAAGTAAAATAGGTACAATCATAAATATTTCCCAATAGTTTGTTATTAGTTACTTGCTATAAGCAATATTGTGAAAATTTTGGTTCTGTTTGGACATATCTGTGTGTATAAACCTATATATATATATATATATCCTACATTCAATTATAAAGTTAGAATTTCCATATTAGTACTCATATAGAGCTTATTTATAATACAATAATAAATACATGCATCTGATTGTCTGGTAGGGAACCTGGGCAGCGTTCATACAGTCACCGAGTGATCACTCGACGACGCTCCGATCGTTCACGAAGCCGGAGCGAGTCACCCGACGACTCGCACTGTCGCGTTCAGGCACGTCGTCGGGTGACAACCGAACAACCGAAATCATAGCAGGGTGATTATCGCTCTGACAGTTACCTTGACGTTTGAGTGATGGTGGTTGTCAAAACAATTGCGAAATTAATCGTAATTATGGTGTATTCTTGTCGTATACAATTTTTCAAAATAGAAAATCATATTTTTTTAGTTCAAGAAGTGAAATTAAAATAGTCAGTGCAGATTTTTCAGATCGCGAATGAATCTTACGAAAATGGCTCCATTACAATGACATTTGGATCAATAAAACGCTCAAAGTTGTTCACGATATCCAGGGTGACATTCGCCACTCACTGCAACTTCATGGTCGCTCAGGTCACTCGACGTCGAGCGATATTTATGCTATCGTGAACCCAGCCGTGGAATGTCTTTCCCATGAATTTTTGACTGATTGTCTCTCAGTAGTTATGTGTATATACATTTGATGTAATGAATTATTCTTAGTATTATATTTTCCTAGCTGGGCCTTATCAATATTACAATATGTTTTCCTTATTATTTGCAGTGAAGTCCATTATATTGTCCCGGATAGATATTTCATATAAATGTTTATTGAAGCATTGTGATAAATAACATATCAATATGTAGATTTGTCTTACAAACACTTTCTATGATAATTAAGTTTGTTTTATACCATCATGGCAGTTCCCACTTGTGAGGTAGCCAGCAGACCAGCTGCATGTAATAAACACGCAAGCTGTCCTCTTTGTACCAACAAAAAATTAAGTGATTCAGGGTGGGTGGCAAATCGCAGATCTGTATTTAAGATGTAAAATGTCTTAATTTTTTGAAACATCTGCCTTTTACATGACACCCGAATACTTAGGGAAAAGAGTGGGAAATCAATTCTTTGCCGGGCGCTCCACGGTTTGTTTTACTGCACGGGATAAATAATATGTAATATGAAGTACAGAGGAATAAAGTTCCTCACCTTATCATCTAAATTTAAATGTCTTTGGGCAGTTAATAATAGGCAACTATTTGTGTAAACATTACACTGCTATAATTTATTGACATCAGCACTAAATTAATATTTTATTTTTAACTCATATGTAATTGTAAGATCATAATATTAAATAGCTGACTGTGTGTGTATGTAATAGCAACATCTATATTATTTATTGTTATTATTATATTACGACTCTGTTGTTCTATATTGAGATGAGATGTGATGTGATTTGTGATGGTGTGCCGTGTACTCTCTCCACATATAATAACATCTGTACATAACTTACAAACATTACACAACTAACATTTATTATCACTCTCATGATTAAATGGTGCAAGAGACAAATATACATAATTTTATATATGATATTATGGGAAAAAAATAATGCAATTTTTTTCAAATGTCCAGGTGGAGATACGAGGCTACTATGATAGACAATCTTATTAATTTATCGAGTCGTCCAAAACTTTTTGATGTGTGTGTTGTGAAGATAATCTGTACATTTGATATCAATGTTGCTCAATTATTGGCTATAGTAGTTTTTTGTGTCCCATCAGGCAGAAAGTCGTATCATCCCCTTTACTTAAGTAGAGCTCACATTAATGCTGGTTTGACAAACCCTCTACCCTGCATTATGAATACTTATAAAACGATGTTCAGTTATATTGACATGTTTGCCAGTAGTGTTCCCTCTTTTAAAATGTTAGTTTTTCAGTTTATGTGTAGCGGTTGGTAACTTTTTTTATTTTTGAGGATTTTGATTTTCTCTTCATCTCTTAATATTCCTTTTCATTATTTTTAAATGGAATAATATGTGTACACTTAGAAATTGGATATTATATTGTATACTTATTGTTCATGATTATACGAATGTACTAAATATAAATATATGTTTATTATTTCTAGTGTTCTGTTGGCTTTAATAGATGTATGTACATGTTTCTATAATTCCTCTGTTCTCTTACTTCTCATTATCTGGGACCAGATGGTTTTATATTTCAGATTATTAACTTGTGTCCAATTATGATTTTGTATAGTTTTCTCAGTTTGATAATATTACAATTAGAAAATTTCAATATCATTTACTTTATACTTTGTATTGATTTGAAACAGTTACACACAAAATTACAAAGTATATAAATGTAATCAATATTTAGAGGGAGAATTTATTGTAAAAGCATGTTTTTTACAAATAACCCAATATGATATTCAATATTAAATTAATTCTTCTCATCATGCCACCTTGTTTGTAGGACAGACAATAAATACTTATAAGATAAAATATAAGTGGAGATGTAATAATAATTAAATAAATACTCCCATGGACAGGCAGGATGATATTGTGTTTTATTAGATAATGATTGTTTGCTATACACTCATTTTCTTTATATTAAATTTTACTTTTATTACTTTTTATTACCCGGCATCTGTTGGGGTTTGATGAAGTTTGACAAATTGAATGCCCGTATTTATGTAAAAAGGTTGAAAATTGAACTAACCTTAATCACGTTTAGTTACTGTATTTTCACTTCTTATTTATACTTTTCTCAATAGAATTTTATGCATTCTCATAACAAAGCCCAACATTCTAATTGGTATTTTGAGTTGATTCTACCTAGTTATTCTGGTGCTTTGTCATGAGATTAACCTGTCCGTGAGTGAATAAAGAAAAAATAAAAGTGTATGGCAGAGTGAATTAATTCAACTTTCACTTTTTGAATATTTTTTTATTGCATGTTATAGAAAATGATCCCTAGAATAAATGTTTATAAGGAACCAACTCTCAAAAATTAATAATAACGGAGTTATATAACAAAAACAATTTTGATACGTCATGTCTGCTCCGGTATTGTCAACAATGGGTTCAACATAGGAATATTTATTATTATTAAAAATATTTATTTTTATTTGTTTTTAACAAAAACTTATGTAGGTACTAAAAACTAATTAAATTGTCCAGAATTAGCACAAAAAGTAAAAAAAAATCACAAAACACTCCATAAAATAACGCCCATAGCGCACGAACGCACGCAGCAAAATGGTTTGCAACCGCGAGTGACGGCTAGGTATTTCAAGCGGCGGTCACGTGACATTTTGTATAGGCGATAAATAAGGTCTAAACACGCCTATTTTTGATTTTTTTCCTTGTGATTGGTAAAGTACATCCGACAGATTGGACCAATGATGAAATTGACGAATTTGGCAGTAATACCTAAATATTACTGGATCAAACGCACCGGTGCGTGCGTACTCCAGATCCCATAATATTTCTTGCACGCACCGGTGCGTTGGTACTCCTTTACAGGTTAAAAAAAGTAAAGTTAAAGAAGTGTTTTCTAGGCTCTCTCCCTGTGTTCCCAAAAGAAACATTAAAGAATAAATGTACATACATAAATTTAAAGAATATTTTACTTTCAAATAAACCTTCAGATAAAATATTTGAAAATACGCATAAAATATATTAGGCCAATATATAAGTACTCATGGCAAGTTCGTACCTATTTATTGGAAAATTCATATAATATTGTTTGCGTATGGATAACTTTCGTAATTTTATTCTACAGTGTATGGATTTCTATGTTACTCCGTTATGAGAATAATGCAAAATGTCATAAGTATCTATATTTAATTAGCGTATTTTAGTATTTTTCATCATTAGCAAGTATAATATTTTATTACCAAAATAGTCCTTGAATATTCTGTTAAAGTATTGTTGTATTTATTACTACATTCATTTTGAAATTATTATTGTTATTTATAAAATTACGGCAACCCGTCCCTTGTGGGAGGATTTGTGCCAAGTACAATATTTTTAGAAGGTATCACGTAATATTTATTGGTCCAATCCTTGCTGTTGCCCATTATCGACTATGCTGATATCGTGTATGTGGACATGAATCAGGATCTAATTGACAAACTTGATCGACTTCAGAATGTTGGCATAAGGTTTATTTTTAATTTAAAAAAAACTGACCACATTTCTGAATATCGTAATACCCTGAAATGGCTTACTGTACGACAAAGACGTGAGCTCCATCTACTCACATTTGTCCACAATGCTCTGTACGCAGGATCAACCCCGTACTATATTAAGGAGGCTTTTGAATACTTGGCGAGTCACGGTTTACCTCTGAGGTCGAATAACCAGCGCATCCTGTCAATCCCGGCTCATGGTACAACTTTCATCTCAAAATCTTTTGCAGTTCAGGGTGCTCGTTGCTGGAATAATCTCCCTTCAAAATTTAGGCTGACTCAAAGTCTGACGTCTTTCAAGCGAGCCGTTAAGGACAAAATGATTTCAACAAACACAAACACAGCCTCTGAAACCTGAAACCCATCACTCCTAACCCCCCCCCCTTTTTCCCCCTTTTCCTTTCCCTTTATGCATGTATGTTTGTTTTTTTTTTTTGCAGTCTCTCCCTTTTTATATATATGTGTGTATGTTTTTTATTTTCATCATATGTTTGTTTATTTTTTTAAGTTAATACTTTTGGGTTAGTTGGAAGAGATCGCGCCTTTGCGATAAACTCGCCCTCTGTATATTGAATGTATTTAATTTGAATGTATACCTTTTATGTAATTGTTTTTTATCAATGTACAGTAAAGAATGAATAAATAAATAAATAAATATTAAGGCATTCATTTATAAGATAAAAAAAAAAATTTGAGATATACAGAGAGGGTCATTTTGAAATTGATTCAGTACAATTAATATGCATTGAATACAAATACTCCAATGTAGTAAACCTTTCATACTTTCCTTAGTAAATTCCATTAAAATTTTTATATCTTTTTTAATAAATTATAGATATTTAAAATATTTTTATCCTAAAGCCTGCCCAGTGGATGAGACCTGGTATAGAATGTATTATTTTATCTCAATCTTTCCTGATTACTTATTGAAAACTTGTTGAGGACATAAGTACAAATATATAAACTGATTTAAATATTTATGTGTGGATAGACATGCATTATCTGCAACTTTGTTTTCTATACGCTTATCAGTTTAGCTATTTTGCACTAATTATCACCGGAATCACCAAAAGTAAGCAACAAGTTAGTATATTATTTATTTATTTATTTATTCATTCATTCTTTACTGTACATTGATTAAAAACAATACCCCAATGTATAATATAAAAATTACCATTGAATTTGCTCGAGATATTTGCCATTATATTATATTAGACCTAGAACAGGCAGAAGAAGTGTTGGTATACTATAGTAAATGATATTAGCACCATTTATTTCACTGAGGCCATAAATCATTTATTGACTCTGTGAATTCTCACATTCAATCAGAACACTTGTGTAGAATTATAAAAATCATTGCAGGTTCAGAAAAATTAAATGATATGTAGTACATATTTTTTTTTACAAAAAAATATTTATCCAATACTTATGTTGATAACAATACTAGTGGACTGTTGAATAATTTATATTCATTACATTTGCTTGAAATTGTTAGTATTGCAACTGTGGAAATGTTTAATTCGGTGAGAAATGTTTGAAATCAGAGATATGTTATGACATGTATTTAAATTAGTGTGTATATATTATATTTGTATGGATTGAAATGATCTGGGAATGTAGAGATTGTGTTCACATACACACATATTATATTGCCATGATATAGTTGTCGCACATTGTATTGTAATATTGTATTTATAGGTTGGTATTTACACACACACATGTATATGATTATCGTATATTATATTTTTTGTAAACAAGAATTATTATGATTGGTAGGAAAATAAGTATCTGTTGTATTGTATTTTTATCATAATGTGTTATTGAGTGTGTGTGTAATAAATGTAATTATGAAACATGCAGTGTAGTACTATGCTGTAGTGGGGACCTGGAGATAACATTGTAACATTTAGCACTAGTGTACTTTTACCTGCTTTCCCTCAAAATAATAAATAAACTCTTGTAGATAAAATAAGTACTTGCCCAACATATTATGCCAAAAATAAAAGGAAAATTATTTAACAACTGCCAACACCACAATTCAAATAATTTTGACGACATGTCGTGGTGTTTCCTGGCAAAAATACTCTAAATGGGTGAAAAGTCAACCAAAAAATAAGAAGAAGACATGTCATGGTTTTGTGTAATATTACGTGGCAGTCTAATTTTTATTATCAGTACCTAGTTGGAATATTGTTATGCAATTACAAATATTGGACATTAATCTTGAAATATATCGTCGTTGCATATTCAAAAAGGGACATGTGAATTCGTAAATGTTTTCACATTTTTAGAATAACCTGCTTACAATGACATCATAACCATTTTATAAAGTGATTCTTAGTATCAAATATTAAAATTCAGTACTTAAAGAATACTATCACATGCCAATAAAAAGTCCAAACTACGGTTTTAATGCCTTAACACTAAACCTGCCGTGCGCGGTCAAATGACCGTTTTTGAAATTTCGTTTAGAATTTCTTGTACATAACGTTGCTGTATCGACATGTAACTTTCTGACTTTTCCTATAATACGGATATATTCCATTTTTGAATATTCACAACTTTTTTATTTTTTAGTTTCTGATTTTTTTTTATTGCATGTCTAGTCTACCACGAGCGGTCATTTGACCTTTTGAACAATTCCTGTTATCAACTTATATATTTTTCGGAAAGTGTAGAAATGAAAAAAGTTTTATAAGTCCGTGGTGTAGTTGTGGATCTACAGCGTTAACCAATGATTCCCAAAGTGATCAATATCGACTTCAAGAGATCTAAGAATACCTACAAAGAGTCCATGTCGGCGGAAAAAAGTGGGGGCTTATGAAAAGAAAATGGGGGTCAACGATAATGGATATCATACAAACAGGACTTGATTTTACTTTTGGCACTCCATGGAATCATCCACATATACAAATAATACCTATTTTTTTTACATAATCGCAGAAATAAGTGTTGTCAATACGAAGAGAAATTGTCATTAGAAAGAGGAACTGATCGGAATAAGCACTATTGAAGAACAATCTTTCAATGTGAGTTACATTATACCAGATGTCAGAAATGCATTTGAAGTTGATAAATGTATAAATTATTAATATCAAGTATGGTTAGGTCTAGCCAAAACCGAAAAATATGGCGAGTGGTCTGTGAAACAAAAAAGTTTGAGGACCTCTAGTATGAACAAACAAGCGATTGAAACAAATGCCTAGCTTGTGCCTAAAAATATGTATCTATCATATTTATGGAATAAGAAATGGGGTTCGTTATTTTCTTCGACAACTATAGAAACCGAACTGACTTTACAGAAATCATTTTAGAGATTTGTTCGGTTTTACAATAGAAGTCAAAGTAGCTAATGCCTACAAAACGATGAGTTTGCTTTCATCTCTCAAGTTTGGTTCAATTTCATCGAAAATAGTCAAAACTGTTATAACTCAGGAGCATTTGTCTCTCCATAGATGAACAATTATTTCCTAATAAAAGCACGTCGTAGATTAACTCTATACTTGTCCAATAAATCGGACAAATTTGGTATAAAATTTTGGTTGTCTTTCGATGTAAGTTATGAGTAAGTACATAGTAAACGGTTCTTCATATTTGGGAAGAGACAAAGAAAGAGAACCATCAGCCTCACTTGGGGAACTTAAATGGCCAGAAAGTATGGTGTAAAATCTAAATGTTAAAAATACCTTTATAGGTACTTTTCAATATCTTAGATTTAGCCGGGATAAATACTTGTAATATAAGGAAATGACGGGTGAAGAAATTTCGAAGGAATAATTTTTATTTCAGTTGGCACAAGAAGACCAAATGTCAGAAAGAGACACAGCTACGCCAAGAATGTTCATCAGAAACAAGAACAAATACATTTATAGATTCATCTGGACGGAAATCTTATCAAATAAGATATTATTAGGTCAATTTGTGAAAAAGTTAAAATTACTTACGTATGTGGAAAATATGCGACGCAAAATAATAAATTCTATAATATGTAAAAAAATATGCTAAAAATGCATAAATGTGCATAAAACTTTTCTAAATAGAACAAAAATATGTTTTTACTATCCAATTAGCAAAAAAAAAAAGTTCTATACTAATGATATGTATTTATTTTTTTGAAGCGGTCATTTGACCGCTCGTGGTAGGAATAGGTATATATAAAATGTCGGTAGGTTTAGTGTTAATGAACAGTTTTAAAAGAGTATGCCTAAATAAAAATGTGCGCACATGTCTCTTTTCGAATATGCTACAACGATGTTCATCACAGTGAAATGAGAATGTTGTGTTTTGAGAAAACGTGCAGAAGATTGTATTCAATTTCCATATGTATTTGATAACTTGGTGTCATATCACTTGTAATATTTGTCAATAAATAAAATATATGTATAATGTTTTTGTCTAAAACATGCCCAAAGAATGGGGCTATGTGTGGGGTGTATGGATATACATACATAAACATGCCTTTATAGGAACAAATTAAAATATTAATGTGGTGATGTGCATGTATATAATATGTTTGCATATTAACTTCATTTATCTACCTGCCCTGCTATTGTTTTATGCATGCACTACTGGCAAGGGTGTATGTGATTGAAGCCATGGCCAACTGTAGTGCATGTGTTGCATTGCACTATTTTGAATTTAATGTTATTATTCTCTCTGTATCACATTTTCAAGGAATCCCATCCTTTGTCACACTTACAACATGTCAATAGAATCTCTAGTAGATATACATAACAACCGTAACAACATTGTAATATCATTTGCATTATAATATAACTATCTATTATTAGTTTTCCCATTTGATTGTCATTATGTGAAGTAGCATACAAATACAATATTGCATACTGAGGGAGGGCAAATGTAATTAATAATTAATAAATGTTGAAAAGATCTATATAAAATAACTTGAGTATATTGTCTGTATTTCATGAAACCTCCTATGTGCATTTATCAAAGTTTTACACAAGATAAAAAAAACGTTTTGCTGGATGACATTTTTATATGTTTTAATTTTTACGTCGAAGGTGTCATAGAAATTTTACTATACTATACTACTATACTATACCCTCACGCCATGTCCCTGGAGGGGTAGGCAGAGAGAACGGAACGCCATATAGATCTATCCTTACATACTTCTTTCGCTTCCTCTACATTCATCCAGTTTCTCATACATGCACGCCGATTTCTCTTACTCAGCACGCGTCCGTCCTTAAGAATTTGGTCCACGTGATCAAGCCACGTGGTTCTTGGACGTCCGCGCTTCCTCACACCCCTTCTTTCAGATAAATACATCCTCTTCGTCATCCTTTCATCTTGCATTCGCTCAACATGTCCAAACCATCTCAACTTGTTTACACGCATTCTGTCCACAACACTCCTCACACATCCGCTCATTCTCCTGATATCCTCATTCTTCACTCTATCTCGCAACGTTTTACCAACCATTCTTCTCAGTGAACTGAGAAATTTTATTGTATGTATATTGTATTATCTCATAGTCTGTATGTAGTACACTTTAGACTACTTCTCTTTTAGCAGTAGGTATACTTGCGTTGCAAAATATTATAATAATGCAAACTGCAGTGTATTGTTTAAATAGTTATTATTATTTCTAAAACTCAAGTAGCACAACATTGTGTGTGTATATGTATGTAGGTAACTTATCGGAACTGTGCTTACTTTATCAGTAATAATAGAAAGTATTTAAATAGAATAGCTATAAATTTGTTATTTAATTACTAACTAACATACCTTATGTGTACTCGATAAGAAACATTATTATTACTTGTTAATGTTTGCAGTTTCTTTTTTATCAAAAATTGGAGATTCCAAGGAGTGTTTTTTTGTTGTTCAATATTAGATTCAACAGAGACAAGAAAAATACAGTCAAACAATGATAACACGATTTTAAATAACAAGGAAATTTGAGCTAAGATTTTTTTACTCGTTACATCAACAATAAGTTTCAGTTATTGAGATTGTATCTATCTGCACCTTGAGTTTTCACATCTAGAAGTTCCTCTAAAACTATTGAATTATTTATCGTCGTTGCATATTCAAAAATGGACATGTGAAATCATAAATGTTTGACATTTCTAGAATAAACTGCTTATAATGATATCATAACCATTTTATAAAGTGATTCTTAGTATCAAATATTAAAATTCAATACATAAAGAATAATATCACATGCCAATAAAAAGTCCAAACTGCAATTTTAATGCCTTAATGAACAGTTTTAAAAAAGTATGCCTAAATAAAAATTACTAGGTGTTTGTTTTGAATTCTTCTTGAGGGAATTATTAAAAATTTCTCATATAAACAGACATACTCAACAATTTATTTTGTGATAGTTAAGTTATTGATATCTGCAGTATTATTGATTACTTATATTTATTTTTTAGCATACAACAATGATTATTTATTTATTTATTTAAACACAATATACGGCAATTGCCTTTATAAGTATACAGATAAACTTTATAATATCACACAATCATTCAACACATGTACAAAAATTATGATGATATGGCAAAATTATTATCACTTTTAGTGGCATCTAACTACTGTAATAATTAATTTCGTAGTAGTGTTTATCTTTATAACATCACAATATCTCTCATAAGGGGATAGCCGCTGAACTTATTCCATGTAGTGGACATACGTGCAAGTTTTAAATTTGAATGTATTTTTAATGATTGTTGCATGTTTCTTGTTTCAGTTGGTATTATGGACGTATCACTAGAGCAGATGCTGAAAAGTTACTATCAAATAAACACGAAGGTGGATTCTTAATTAGAATAAGTGAATCAAGCCCTGGTGACTTCTCTTTATCAGTCAAGTACGTATTCTTTCCTCTGTCTCTCTCTTACCGACACATTGAGTATATTGTCTTTATTATCTATTACATTCCTTACATGATTATGAAGATTAAAACATTTATGTTATTTATAATTTGATTATCAACTTTTGTTGTTAAAAATTGCATTGTACTTACTTGGTTTTTTTTTTTAATAATTTTAGGTTTTTGAGTTTAGGGAATAACTTTATCAATTATAAATAATTAATTGTACAAATCAATAAATAATGAAAATATTGTAAAATTCCACTTTATTATTTAACTTGGACAGGTACAACATTTTCGAGAGTCTAGATCAGTGTTTTCCAAGGTGGGGCATCACGCCTTAGAGGTGGGGCACTGCGCTTCCACATATTATTGAAAATTTACCAACTATTTAATTAAAAAAGAGGCCGGTGGGGCATAAGACATTTGAAAAGACTACGGTGGGGCATGGCATAAAGAAGGTTGGAAGTCACTGGTCTAGACACTTATTGATTGAGTTTATGTTTATTTTGTAAAACACTTTAATAATTTATGTAAAGAAATACAAATGGTTTAAGTTATACTATTTTTAATAATATATTTGACCGGGACCAGTCTTGAGAACGACTTTGTAAGTCGAAACCAAGTCACTATTAAAAGCAGTAGGTAAAACTGTAACCATTTGTGTTTCTTCCTGTAAAAACTGTTTAGACACTCTTTTATCAATAGCACTCTTTATTTTTTATTTTTTTATATGACCTTCGCTAGTGATGGAGTTCTTGGTCAGTCTCAAGTTTTTCTCTCTTTATTTACATTAAAAACAAATGTCATTTTGTACTTTTATGTTTTATTTTGTAGATGTTCAGATGGAGTACAACATTTTAAAGTATTACGCGATGCTGGTGGAAAGTTTTTCCTGTGGGTGGTGAAGTTTGGATCTCTTAATGAACTTGTAGAATACCATCGCACGTCATCTGTGTCTCGCTCACAGGATGTCAAACTGAGGGATATGGTTCCTGAGGAGGTAAATAACATTGCTTAATTTTACAATGCATATCTATTATGTCTGATAAATTTGAGTAGGTGAAATTATAATATCTATATATATAAATAGCAGTGATTTTGTTTGTTTGTATTTTGTGATACCTCATTGTGTTTCTGGGATTGCAACTTAAAGTGCTGAGCAATATTTTTATATTATTTAATTGTACACTGTATCATTCAGATTGTTCCAGGTGATAATAAGAGTGGCGTCACATTCTTATTGATATATTTATATAATATATATAATGTGATTGTTCTATTACTATTTCTGTAAAATAGATGTGTTGTGTTACAAGTTGTTTTTCAACCATTAGATGAATGCATACCTAATGATTATTGTTTTAGTTATTTAGATGTTATAATCATTATATTTCTATATATAAGTCTACAAATTAATATATGATGTTGGTGCATATGACATACAATGTATTTTGTTTTTGGTTTCACCAACGATATGCATCGGCCTGCCTTATGTTTGGTCTTCAACAGGTCTGACAACACAAGCAGTAGTACCCTACGTGGAGGTACACTATTGATATCTTGATATTGACCAATACTATATACTATGCCACTCTCAATACATAATCATCTTGTATGATATAATTTATTTACCTATGATCATCATGTTTCAGCTCTTTCAATACTTCATACTCATTTCATTCTAAGATTATATATACATACAGGTGATCCATTTACCTTGAGACTCTGTACAATATTATGTCTACAAATTAGTCTTTGTCCTTTATCTTGTTGTATTTCACTCGTACTGAGGACACTTGTGTTTACCTACATCTTTGGATTAAGCAAACATGTGTAATTTGTTCATATAAATATAACTGTTGTATTTATTACTGGTGTTTGCAATAGTAGGATTACGAGTAATATATGTTTGTTATTAGTGTTGTACAATCTTTTTGATTGATTGGACCTATGGGACACCTGTATGTGAATACATGTTACATGCTGGTATGATTGGAGCAATATCATGTGATATTTACATTAATATTCCACTTTTTGTGTTTGTCCTCTTGTTATTGTGGTTCTCCTATAACAATGATATTATCTAGAATGACACAGATATGCTGAGGGGCTAAGGGTGTACTTGTGTGGGCTTACACTAATGCTTCTATTTGTACTTATCTTCGTACCAACATACAGATACAACTTGTATTATCACTGCCTATGTGTCAATGTGTCCTACGTGGCTATGTGATATAAATAAATACTTATTTAATTACATTCTAACATGTCATGCACAATGTTATATCATCATGTCCCATCGCATAATTACCTTCATCATTACCAATGGGTAATTTATAAATACCTCGCTTCTTCAATATTACTTGTTACACCTTTGCGGTTCAGTTGCTTCTTTTCAAATGTTTGTGTACTAATGTTGTATGTGAACTGTAATCACTGATGCAGAAGTTTCATGTTAGCACCTGATATTGCATACTGGTTGTGGTGAATGATTTGCAGGAGACCAAACTGGGCAACATTGATCTGATTTTTACTTTTCAAGAGCTGTCATTAACGTCATGTCATTGCTTATAACAATTTCATCAGTTGTTTCACGATGGTTGGGAACTTTATTAAGTAGGATCCACATCAAATTCTACCTGTAGTAGATATGTCATATAGTTTTCATGCAAGTCCTCCATTGTGAAATAACTTGGATATGCTTTTTTTGGTGTTAAATTTATTTCAATTTCAGTTAATGTATTACATGTTAGTATGACCAATATTCATTATATATGTCAGGAGACTGACTCAGTTGTCAGTATTTATGTGGAATTATGTGTTGTATTGTAAGTTACATAACTTTACTTATCCCTAAGTTCAGCCAGAATACATCACTATATTAGATGTGGACACACCTGCTATTATATGTATGTCTCAGTATGGGTATTAATTAAATCTTGTGTTTGTGTGTATGTGTGGTTGATTAATTGTATTGTGTTGCAGGTATTGGTGCAGGCAATGTATGATTTCACACCTCAAGAAGCCGGGGAGTTGGAGTTCCGTCGTGGTGACGTTATTACAGTAGTAGATCGCTCAGATCAGCACTGGTGGCAGGGAGAGATCGCTAATAGACGAGGCCTTTTCCCAGCTACATATGTAACATCCTATCGTACACAGTACTCTCCTCCACGACCTAACGTTCAACTTAATCCCTAGTGACAAGCTTAGCATTGCAACACACCAATAATCAAACAACTTTTTGTTTCACCCCATTATGCGAGATATAAATTTTGTTGTTATCTCATATTACAATCAATATTTGAGCCAATATTTGTCAGTGAATGAATGTTATATTAATGAATCCTAATTAGTAATTACCTTTAATTTTATATGATTATATTTGTTCTAATCTACCATAATAAATCCTCTGACCGACGTATGTGTGTTGGTCTCGCACATGCATTGTGGATGACTTATCAATCTGCAATAGTATTGCATCTGATTAAATTAACTATGTACATCTATTTGACTTGTAATATGTTATTAAATACACAATGTATTGTTAGCACAACTCTATGGGTTTATCAATCTTATAATATTATCATAATATGAAGCATAAGTAAAATTGTATTTTGTTTTCTCAGTTTCTATTCATTTCACCGATATGCATTCATCCCCCATCATGCGATATTTATTGATTAAATAACAAACATGTCACCCAATGAATGTATCAATCTGTTCAAATTGAACTCTTTTCTGAGGATGTTTATACTGTGTCATTAACATTTTTGAGAGGTAAAAAGTACACAAATAATGCATTCCGTGAGCATTTAAAATTATCGAGATGTCCACATTGTCCTTGGAGTAATGCCTTGGAATTATTAATGTTATCTTTCACATACATTACTCATGATAATATTATATTGTATTATGTATGTAAATATGTAATATCATAATGTTTTTGAGAAGGATATCAACACATATCTTCATGCGCTTGGGATGGTCTGAATATTGTTTATGAAAAAATCATCTATGTCCTCTATTTGTATGTAACTAACTTTCCTTATTATTATTACTATTATATGTTTATGACCCCGACTCATTTAATCAAATATCTATTTAGTTGTGAGTTTAATAATAAATGTCCAACACCAATTAGTCAGTAATGTGGGTGTATGTGCGTGTGTGTGTGTGTATGCATGTGTAACATGATGGGTGTACATGTGTACTTTGGAACCTTTTTACTATTTCTACTTATATCCTTAAAGTAATATACATGTAATAAACTATGTTAATCTTATAATAATAATAATGAGACATGTTGGAACTCAAGAGCAATTTAAACTTCTAATTACTTTTAATATTAATCTTTTTGATGTGGTTTCAAATCAAGTGCATGTATTTCTACATATGTCATGTTACACATCATTATCAGTCTCAAATCATTTTTATACATGTAAGGCTTTAATTCTAGTTGTTTTGATGTATAATATTATTTACACGAGTTTTTACAAGACCAAGTAGTTTTCCATGCCTCAAATGATGGTTTTGACATTTTTGCTGAGTTGCCAAATGACCATGTGGTTGATTTAAGGAATGTTATCTTATTTTTACTCATTTATGAGTGAAAATATTTGAATGTGAAAATGTTTGATGTATAATATGTATGTTATATAATACATAACACTTGTTAATATCCTTACGCACACATAATGTTTTGTGACTTACAATTTATATTTCACATTTTATGTGCTTTATCCTTTCTGTTTTTTTTTTGTATTCTAATGTGATTTGATGTTATATTCAATATAAACTATCTGTGTTCCACTTAAGAAATAATCTAGAATCACTTATTTAAAATAAGGTGAATGTTTTTCAATCACCCATTGGAAAATGCTTTCATATTTCCACGGTCAGTCAAGAGTTAAACGATAATAATTTGTATACCGGCCAATCAACATTTTTTGAATAATTTTTGGTTTAGTGTGTCATGATTATTTTTATGAATATTTAATTTGTTTATTTTTACGATGATAATATTGTGTTGAATACTTGTGCGAGTTGGTAACATTCTTTGATGACGGTGACAGTACATTGTTCATATTCCCGGTATGACATGACAACATGATATGCATTAGGAGGTACATCTGTATAAATAATTTTGTTTTAGAAATGATCTATGATTTACTAAATTCTACGTGTCAAAAGTATCTTTATGAATATTTTAAACAACTAATATGTATTTTTATGAGTAAATAATAATTTATATTGAAACTACGCTCACATACACTGCTGTGTGTTTGTATGCTCTAACTGGTGAATCGTGTAGAACAATAACAACCAATGTGTTGATGCAATGTCTTTCTGTCAATAATGACTATAATACATGATGTTATATAATATATGATAACTGTATTGGTTACGATGCAATACAATACAGTACGGTATGATATGAATAAGTTGTGTACTTTTGTAAATACTAATATTAATGAATCCCTTATAGATGATATATTATTGGAAGAAGATCCACATTATGTTGCCATTAACAACCGTTTTACAGTTAATTATATAATGATACCATGTAGTAGATTGTAAGTATATTTTTTGAGTTTTAATTTATATATTATATTTCTTAGGCATCATATTTTTATAGTATATTTAATATTAATATATGTAACTACTACTACTACTACTACTACAACCACAACGACACTTGGTTTAATAGTTCTGCCCTGCCTGTGCCAGTGGATCTGGTCATGCATCCTGGAGACAGTATATATATATATCTACATATACAACATTATAATATCTACATGGAGTTGTTTCTGAAACGTAGAACAAATGAGAGCGGACAGTGATTTGCTTTATGAATAGTTTTGTGCCTTTAGCGTGTATGTTATTTATGAAAATATATTCAACTGTCTTTAAATATATATATGTATATGTATAAAAACTACATTTATTATATATCCACATTACGCATAATAATATATTTTGCTTTCTTCAATCGTTACCGCTCATTTTTGTTGAACGATTTGGTGAACAATGAGATATGAATATTATATAGCTAAATATATTTTATGTAATTTAAGTTTCCAGTCAAACTGAATGGACAATGTATAAATTTCTTTTTTTTACTAATAGATTTCTTATATACATATATGTAATAGTTTGTTTTGTTTATTTAAATGCCCCCTCCATTATCAAGCTTTTCCCTGCAGCTCTATCAAATGAGAATTATACCCCTGAATGTGAGATATTTTGTACCCATATTTAATTTACATGATGTATTGTAGGTATCAATGTCAACACTAAGAAAGTACTACAATATATCACAGCATTTATGAGATATATTTATATGTAAATATACATAAATGCATTAAGGATGCAAATTGAAAGAAATCATGTCATTGGAGCTTGCTTAAAAACCTGTAGGTTTAGTATAAGTTTTACGCTACTACTAAGTAAGTGAAAAATTGTGGTATTTTCACTATTGCCTTAAACCTAATCTAATTACAATATTAGATAAATGTTCTTGTATCTTTTATTACTTAAAAATATACCATGGACATTTTGTATAATTAGGTGTATTTGGTGAGATTATTGTTACATGACGATTAATTAAAGTGACTTCATTTGATTTAATTTTTCGACATGTTAAAACTTGTATCGAAGCTGAAATGGCAATATAAGCTATGCAAATGAGTGATATTAAAAAATTATTTTATTTATTTATTTATTACATAGAAACACACACAGTGGGTTGACAAAACATTTATGAAAAAGAAAAGAAAGAGAATAATGTTGATCTGATCTGGCCAGCCTCCCAATGAAATGCAGTAAATTATATTTTTCATAATAATCGGTACAATCACCCGACTTGTTTTATGACTTTCTACCGAAGATATTAACAGTGTATTTGCTTCATACTAAATCTTTTGTTACTTGAAATGTAGACTTGAAAAATTAAACATACTTTAATATTTTATGTAAATTGAAAGTTTTATTTAAGGAACTTCTATCATTGATGCATACATTTTGTAGGTTTCTGTCTCACCAGGGTATTTACCCTAATTTGTAGTAATCAACTTTTATTACTGTTTTAAATACCACTGTTTTCCCTCTTTATTGATATTAATTTATACATTTTTACCTAGGATTAAACAAGGCAACTAAAAGTTGAGTGAAAATTTAGACAACAAAGTTCTGACAGGTGGCACAGTATCATTTAACTAAACATGAAAAAGAACAATTTTTCAAAGTTATTGAAATTAAAGTAGTAGTAAAACATACTTGATTACATCATGGTTTAGAACTGATTTGAGATCTCATCTATCCATCGACTGAGATTGGGTCACTACTACTTAGTAGCGCAACAGTTACACTGGTTGGGAATCTTGACAGACCCATACTGCGATTGTGGAGTAGTTGAATCATCTGCTGCTCAGTTGTCTATTGCACAACCAATATCCTCTATCTGTTGAGAAGATTAGCTCTGACTGGAAATAATATCCTCTATCTGTTGAGAAGATTAGCTCTGACTGGAAATTCCTTGTATCTTTTTTCATCCTTTTTAAATATATTCAAATTCACTTTCTAAATTTCTAAGATAAAACGACATTACAGTTTACTTGTTACAGTTTGATTATTCATGATGTGCTTTTTACGGCCATTAATTCAATGAAACACTGACCTTGAAGCACAAGCTAAGGAATTGGTCTCCCATTCTTTTCCATAAGTTTTTGTCCTGTAAAAGGTAGGTGTAAAAAGTAAGGACAATTCATATCTTACAATCAGTGATAAGGTTTGCTACCTGTCCTGAGAGGACGGCTTGCATGCTTATTGCATGCGGCTGGTCTGCTGCTACTCCACTTGTGGGATATGCCGTGATGGTGTAGTAGAGAAAATATAGCACAAATCCAGGCTTAGTAAAGTTGTCGTCGTTCGACAAAATAAGGGAAAAATTGTCAAGGGTTTTGGTTTCGTATGGAATTCTGAGAAAAATGGATTGGTTTCGTGTGGAATAATGAAAAAAATATCCATATGGCGTTCCGTCCTCTCTGCTTACCCCACTTGGGATACGGCGTGAGAGAATAGACCATTAAAGGTCACGTGGTCTTGTCTATGGATTTGCTTTTGCGTGGGGGGCAAACAATCAAATTGCGCAAATCATACTTGTAGGATGTTATGCCATAAGAGAAAAAAAAGAAAGTCAGACAACAAAATTATAACAAAATCGACACTGACAGTTTTTTTTGATTATTAGGTATCTATTCTTTAGGCGTCCCACCTAATATTACACCGTAAACACTGTGAATGTGTTGTGTTGGGATGCCTGATGCCCCTCACGGATTTTTCTGTGACGTCATCCTTTAATGGTCTATAGATAGAACTCTGTGGGGTTTTGGAATTATTGTGTACGAAAAAAATTAACAATTGTCCATGTCTGTAAAAAGTATGTATTTTTTAGTGAAAGGAAAACGTTAAAAATAATAGATTTATTTCTTTTTGCGGTTAATTCCTAAATTAAATAATAATAAAAGAAATAAAATATTGACCAACATCACAGATTATATTATGCTGGCAACATTGAAATTAATGACATTTGTACCATAGATAAACGTCTAAAATCTTCTTTCTTTTCAGTTTTGGAATTTAGTCCGCTCCCAGTGGCATTTAAACGCGTGAGTATCTTTTTGAAAAATCTTGTTAATCGGATGTGGTAAAAGAATTATAATTGAGTATATGATTTTCTAAATGTCTAAAGTAATTGTTCAAATTCTTATTTGAGATTTCCTTGCTACGGGTTTAACGTTGTTTTCTTTATTGTTTATGTGTCAAACCGACGTTGGCGGCATGGCTAACATAAGATGAATAGAACACTTCGAGAGCTTTTATGTTAAGTCTATAATCTAAGATGGGTTTAAAACGCTGTGACTTGTATTTGGGTCGTGCGGCTCAGATACGAGGTAAAAATCACTAAGATAGTGTCGAGGTTAAGTCATATTGCCGCTTCTAATTGTAGCTTGCTTAGTAGGTGTATATTTAGTTACTGCATTTAATTTGTACATTTATTGATTTCAAAATGTTATTATTTTCTAGGTTACATCGTAACTCATTGTAAACGTAACAATGTCGGGAGGGCAAGACGTGCTCGCATTGCGAGAGGATGATGTCACCAAGATGTTGGCTGCCACCACACACTTGGGATCAGATAATGTTAACTTCCAGGTATCTATAAATTATATTGTTCTTCAAAACTTTCTAAGTGTTGACTAAATAATAAGAATTTATTTAATCAGAGTACATCTAACAAACATATTTCTTGTTGAGGGATTTTTTAGAAAAAAAAAAAATAAATACTCCCAAAGTAGCTATGTTTACTATTTTGAGCACAAAAAATTATTTCTTTACCTATTTGACGTAGGTATCACGAGTGTACCCACGCGTTCTACATTTGCCTGTGTAGATAAGGTTGGTCTATTGTTATTTTGTGCTACAGAATTGTGCGCCAAAAATGTAAATAAAGAATTTTTTGGTTATAAAATTGTCCAAATTTAGATGGACTATCATTTACCAGATAAAATAATACATGATTGCGTAAATATTAATATCAAAATTCATAGCTTATATCTGTACTTTATGTAAATATTTACCAAATGATGATTTTAAATCCGTTCCTTTTTATCATAATTATAATGATGAATATGATTTTCCCAGCTGATGTGTTATTTACAATATTATCAGTTCTCATACTGTAGATGTGGTATTAAGTTTGTTTTTTTTTTTTCAGATGGAGCAGTATGTGTACAAGCGTCGTTCAGATGGTATCCACGTAATCAACCTTCGCCGTACCTGGGAGAAGCTTCTTCTGGCTGCTAGAGCTATTGCAGCTATCGAACATCCAGCTGAAGTGTTTGCCATCTCTTCCAGGTCCTTTGGACAAAGAGCTGTACTCAAGTACAGCTCATACACCGGAGCTACACCCATTGCTGGGCGTTTCACTCCTGGTGCATTCACCAATCAGGTGAGAAACACAATTATTTTCAATAGTTAAGTCTCAAATTGTAAGTTTATATTCATATAGGTTATCAAACAGCCTATTGTATTTGAAAAAAAAACAGACTTGTGAAGAAGTAATGTTTACAATAATAATGATAAGATGACAATTTTCTTTGTTATAACCATGTGTATTTTTGAAGTCTATGTGTGCTATACTACAGTAAGATACATGTGTAAATCACTCTTCCTGACATTGAGATCATTTATGTATTTTTTTTTTTTATTTATTTATTTAAAAAAATGTATGGTAAGTAGATAGTGGGCCGTAGACAAACCGTACTTAGCGATGTCTACTGGTGAACTTTTCGACAATCTACCTATATGTACTGTATAATTATGCGTTATTGTTGCAATTATTGACGAAAATTTGTTTGTAGTTGATCGCCAAGTGCATGTTTGTCTAGGGGGTCTGATATAAGTTATAGTATGTATGTAGGGATGTAGATTTCATATGATGATATTATTCTAAGGAACCACTGATAACATTGATTATACAGAGAATACTGATAATTTACAAATAAGTTGTTTCGTATACCACTTCTATGCATTGCATTTGATTGATCATATTATTTATAATTGTGTCCAGGTTCAAGCCGCTTTCCGTGAGCCTCGTCTGTTGATCGTAACAGATCCCCGCACTGACCACCAACCCGTTACTGAAGCGTCTTATGTCAACATTCCTGTGATAGCCTTCTGCAACACAGATGCTCCACTCCGCTTTGTGGATATAGCCATTCCATGCAACACTAAGTCATCTCACTCAGCTGGTCTGATGTGGTGGATGTTGGCTCGTGAAGTTCTTCGTCTGCGTGGTGCCATCCCCCGTGAGGGCCGCTGGGACGTAGTGGTGGACCTGTTCTTCTACAGAGATCCTGATGAGTCTGAGAAGGAAGAACAACAGAGCAAGGAAATCATCCCTGTGAAGGCAGAGGTGGGGGCTACTACCGTAAACACAATTCAATTATTCATTGCTTTGGTAGTTGTCAAATTTGCATGTTGTCTGCATGAACACGATGCTGGATCTCTGCATATCTATACAAGATATATCTTCACTATACTCAAAAGATCGCTTACAGCCCATAGAATTATATTACTTCGTATAGAAGTGCTGGTAGCTTAGCCGCGATGTTCCAACTCAGGTCGGCTGACGAGCCGACCTGCATTTTTGCCTTGTTCAGTACGAAATTGACCATCGTTCGAGTGAGATGTAGCGTTCCTTACAAAAATGCATGTTTAACATGCACTATTCAGGTGTATACAACTCAATGGTATTTTATCAACTATAATTTATTTTTCTGTAAGTATCTTAAATTCCCAGTATGGAGTAACTATGTCGCCCTGAGACCCCAAATGAGGCATAAGGAGAGCGAAACATTCATTCCAAAGGCAAAAAAATATTTACCGTTAGCAATCCAGTGTCTCAAGTTCGATTCTCGCTCTTTTCTGATCAATATACTCTTTTATTCAATGTCATATAAGTGCATATATCCATGAAGTTATATCTTTTGACTATAAGACCATTCAGATAAAAACAATAAATTATTGTCAATTTTTACTTTTTCCGAGAAACAATCTGCAGGGAGCAGAACAAGTTTTATTTATGTAGGAAAAATATTATATTTTATTCAAATTTCAAATAATAAAAAAAATTCATTGTACTATCCTTTCATTTTATGCGTGTTTGATAATATTTGGTGATAACATGTTTGTTTGTTGTGTTATTAAAAAAAAAGGTTGTGTATGAAATAGTTAGATACATTTAGAGTTCGTCGGTAGCCTGGAGGTAGAGTCTCGGACTCTTGAACAAGGGGTCCGCGGTTCGATCCCAGGTGCCGGCAAACTCCCCTTTCACGACACAAGCTTTTAGCTTACTGTGGAAGGCGTATAAAGTTGTATTTGGGTTTATAACAAAACCCAGATATATTTTTTTATAATAAAAAAAAAAAATCTCTCTTTACTTGCAGACATACAACGGAAAATGTTGTGAACACCTGATAAAGGTCTTGCTTCCTTATTGTTAATATATGAGTGAGAGAGAAATACGGATGCATCACATGAGTAAAAGAGTACTTCGTAAAGGACTCGATATTGTACCATTGTAACCATATTATATCCGTACACATAGAAAAAAGTTCATTGCATTCATATTGATGTTGTCTTATGCAGCGTATACTTGACACCCTTTTTCTAATTTTGCTACTTCTCTCTGCTAGTACTACAAATTGCTAATATTTAAAAAAGGAACATGAAAATTGTGATTCATTGTTCTACGCACCATATCTAGTACTTTAGTACATATAAATCTATGTTACAGCCTTGAGATAAAATACTTATATGTATATTAAATTTTGCATGCAACTGAAGTAGATTTATTATTGATTTTATTTTATGCGATTAGTGAATCTAGATTTGTTATCATTAATTAAAAGACTAATCTTTAAATGTTTTTAGTAATACTTTAGATTTTGTTCCTATGGTATAGAAACGAAAACAAATATTGAGTATTTTTTGTGGTCATTCAATACTTGTAAAATTTGGTGTGGCACCCTGAATATGTTTCAAGTGTCCTGTAAAAGGCAGGTGTCTAAAAAAAAGGACATTTTACATTGTGAATTCAGTGATGAGGTTTGTCATCCATCCTGAATGTGTAAATTTTTTCAAAGAGAGAACCGCTTGCATGTTTATGACATCTGCTGGTTATCCCACTTGTGGGATATGTAGTGATGGTATAGTATAGTACCCTGAATACATTAGAAGATGGGCTAGTAATTAGTAAAATTGTATTTGCTTTTAACACTTTTACACATATATACTTATTCAGAGTACTATCAACTGTATTTATCCAATTTAAAAGCAGAATATAAGAATTGTGTGTCATCCCAGTGGAATTTATTTTACAATAAAAATCTTGACTTGATGTAATGTTGTGATTCATATAAATATTTGATTGTCATGTGATTGCTCTTTGTACAAAATTGTATATTTCCGTTTGATTCTCTTGTATTTAGTTTCTTTTGAAAAGGCACTCATTGAACCTAGTAATTTATAGTGGGGCTACGGTTGTCGTCAAACGCGCTCTGAGAGCGATTTCCTCCATTCACTGTGCTTCATGAACAGTTTGGTTTGTTTTTAGCATCTTGTCATTTAAATGCCTTTGGTCATTCTCTGAGCATCAATGTTTACTTTTATTATCTTAATCATTCATTTTGCCCATATCCAAACTACAATTATAATAAAGATAGATAGTTGATTCTGCTTCTGTTCTAGAGATTTCATGTTATGTGGATAGATAGATGTCCATTAATATTTTGATATAGGTATATCTTTTTATTTGGTCATGTGTGCGTAACAATGTTTTTTTTTGTGTTTAGGCACCTGGTGTAGTAGCAGCTGAAGAGACTTGGGCTGAGGGAGATGCCCCGCAAACTTGGAATGAGGAGGCTGCTCCCATCCCAGATGCTAATGTCATCCCTGAAGTAGATGTGAACCCCAAAGTTACTGAAGACTGGAGTGTTGGAGCCGTGTCACATGGAGCCCCTACGCAATGGGCAGCTGCTCCCAATGACTGGTCCTCATAAGTGGTGACACTTGTACAGTGTAACTTCAAACATGTGAAACAATAAATATTTCATCTAACAATACTCTTTCTTTTTTCACTTATCCTTTTTACTGAACTCTTTCTTTTACTCATACATACTTGGCAGATCTAGTAGCTATGAATAGTTGAGAGAGGTTTTATTTTATTTTATTTATTCTGTATGCATCATACAGTTGTAACAATAAATATAAACAATTATGTCAATGAGCAAACCGATTAAGATCCCTTTCACACCAACTAATAAACAAATTTGAGGTACCTTATGAGACAATGTATCAAGCTACACCAGTTTTAAATGGAAAAGAATGTGTGAATTATAGGAGTGTAGCTAGGAAAGAGATTATTTGGATGTAGCCAATTTCAGTAACTATGCCATCTACAGGGTATTTTGATAACTTATAGACCATTAAAGGTCACGTGGTCTTGTCTATGGATTTGCTTGGGGGGCAGTCAGATTGCGCAAATCATCCTTGTAGGATGTTATGCCATAAGAGAAAAAAAAGAAAGTCAGACGATAAAATAATAACAAAATCGACACTGACAGTTTTTTTGATTATTAGGTATTCTTTAGGCGTTCCACCTAATATATATAATGAGTAGGTAGCCTGGAGGTAGAGTCTCGGCCTTATGAACATGAGGACCGGGGTTCGATCCCAGGTGCCGGCAAACTCCCCTTTCACGACACAAGCTTTTAGCTTACTGTGAAAGGTGTATAAGGTTGTATTTGGGTTTATAACAAAACCCAGATATATCTTTTTTTTTAAAAAAAAAAAAAGTTACAATCCATTGGATTGGTCTGCAACGAGTTTGGTTTTTCTTCTCCATTCGTCTCTATTCTCAGCCAGTCTTTTCAGCTCTACGTATGAGCCACAGTTCATATTACACCGTAATCGTCTATTGTGTTGGGATGCCTGATGCCCCTCAATGATTTTTCTGTGACGTCATCCTTTAATGGTCTATTTACAGAACGTTAAGTCAATTTATTATCTGGGTCAGCCGTGCTCAACCTTTTTTATTGAAAAGTTATGCGGGCCCTAAAACAAAAAAATCATGAACCCCTCTTTTTTTCATATAACATTTTTGAGATTATAAAAATTGAACTAGGACGGGATAATAATAATATTAGAGCTGCAAAATAACGACAATAGAAATTTCGAATAGCAAGATTTTTAAAAATCATAGCAAATATGTGTAGGGCCGCGCATAAAACTTGGCGGGTCGCAGGTTGAGTATGGCTGATCTAGGTGGAAATATGAATAAATTTAGTTTAAATTCCCAAAAATATCATTGAACAACAATAAAATCGTGATTATTAAGTTATATCTAGAACATTTTATATTATAAGTCAGAAGTTTTTACATTATAAAGGTATATTTATTTTATTTATTTCAATTTTACAGGATACATACAGTTGATACAAAAAATACAATGGTCTATAACATATTTAGCAATAAGCAAACCAGTGAAGATCCCTATATTACCCTTATGTGCTCTACAAAACATACATAACTAAATACAACCAGTGATATGTTACAACTAGATTCGCAATGTCATACAAATATTCTCTAAAAATGTGTACCCACCCGTCGAGGTACAATACCTGAGTAATATATATTCATCTCTTTTCTTTTGTATATATTCATCTCTATCTACCGGCCTTTGTCGTCTGTAATAATCCCCATTCTCATATTGTCTATCTCTTGTTATCTACAAACAATTTGTATGTGTGTCGCTTTTTTTCAAACTAAAAATTGCGGCACCAAGGACCGCAAAGAGATTTTATTGATGGTACATGTTTGAGATTCATATTGCAAATCTAGGTATAACATATCACTGAACACAACAGATAAAATCAACAAACAACAATTACAATAGAATAGAGTAAATTATGTTAACAAAATTAATAGAATAATGCTCACAAAGCAATAATCGCAGGATTAAACAATAAAACAACAAGCAATAAAAACAATATAATGAGTCATGAAAAATAAAATTAATAACATAAAAATATCATATACAATCTCTCAATATGTATTATGAAGATGATTCTTCCAATATGCGGAGGCTACAGTAAAGTTGAAAAATATTATTATTCCCGTCAATTTGCTCTCACTCTTAATCGGTGACCTATATAATATTTTTTTGAGAGCTAGTGCATTCTTAAAAATTAATTAACTTAAACGAATCTATGGATGCTCAAAGCGAAACACTTAACTTTTTCGTCCCATGTATTTGCAAAATTGGATTATAGGTCTTCCAGTTTAAGGAAAGGAGGCGATTTTCTTCAGCTCAACCATACAATTTAGGATCTTCCGATTCGCCTCAAGTCGTCATTTCTTAAAAATTCTAAGTAGGTACTTGAGACAGCAGATACTGCGTCCGAAGAATCTTTTTTAGATATTACCATATTGAAAGCTATTTTTACAAATGGATGTAGACGCGCGCAGGATCGAATGGCATGGAAAAAAATGGAGAAGGCCTTCGTCGAGGATTCGGCTGAGAAAAAGAAAAAAGGCAATTTCAATACCGTTTATTGGTACGAGTAAAAACACTCTGAGAAGTGTGAACTGCCATTTGACAAAATTATAATGTAGAACGCCGAAACAGTGTCAAAACGTTTCGTAACATTTAGTCGCGGTTTCTGAACATTGTGAATGCTCTATTTTGATTAATTATAGGTATACTGTATATGTTTTGATGAAAATAGATTGTATCATCATTTATATAATTATTTGTTTATTTAAATACTGTCCAAAGTTACTTTAATGACAAATATTTTGTCAAATCTCTAGGTATCTTAAGTACAATGACATTAAAATCTGATTTATTGGACTAACTTATTCTCGTCACTTCTGTAGATATGTTTAATTTCAACGAAATAGGATGGCACAAATCACTCCAAGGGGTGGATTACCTAATTACTGTATTATAAAAAAAAATTGTAGCCATATTGGTGATAAATTGTCTCAACATTTGTACATTGTTATTGATTGATTGAATAAAGTGTTTATTATTATTATACTGTTAAATAAAAATAAAAAAAAATCTCCTAAAAAAAAAAAAAAATATTTCTTGAGAATTCCACAACGCTAGTCATGATAATATAATTTTATTTGATGTGTGTCTACAAATTAATGACGTCTGTAGTTTTTTTGCTTCTGTGAATATAATACTCATATTGTCATACGTTTTGAGTTGAGGAGATTAATTATTCGCGAATCTTTTTAAAAATTGTATCGGTTCTGAGTGGTAACGTCGTTTTTACACATTTTACCAATTTTGGTTAATATATCACACTGTTTCGAAACGGCGACTAAAATAGTTAAAAAATTAAGAATCACTATGCTCTCGCTTTTCCAAGCAGCAAATAGATTGTGACATGAATGGTTACATGGGTTAGTATCTTAATGTGATGGAATAAAACAGCATAATTATTATTATTAGTTTAGGAATAAGTATTTTTTAGTATTTTTCTGAGAGAATAATTATTGTGTTCTTACTATAGTTTATAGCATAGGTTTAGAATTTTAGGTCAATGAATAAAGTTGATATTATTTCTGCATAGCTACAAACAATTAATACAGTAAGTCGTAATAATTTTTTAATTAATAAGTAACGGAATTGTTTTGGACGGCTTGATGAGAAAATAATATTAATTGTCTCATAAACATGTTCTCTTTTATCTCCTTTCACATTGTTATACTCCACAGTGCCACCTGCTGAATGTAATCAACCGCATGGTCGGCCATCCCGTGACAACACTGAAGCGAATTATATGGAACGACCGCAACTGAAATAAAACTATTTAAGATGGAAACATAATGATTATTAACCATTTAAAAAAAAACTCCATGTGATCCGTAGCTTCGCTAATATAATAGTATTATACTAAAAACGTCAATGGAGATTTTTGTCAAAGTAAAAATGATCGTGTACGTATTATATTGGATACTTTTACTTAACAGTGTCTATTCTTATAATGTGAGCGATGAATCCATTAGAGGGACACTCGGAGTTGTAATAAAACGTAGTGAAAAATCTAATAAATTAACTAGAAAGATGTCGTCTAGATCTTTGGAGGGAAGACAAAATTACGAAACACCTGATTATTACTACAGTTTCGTACCCAAACCATCGGAGAGTCAATATAATACAATATCCCCTGGAACTGATAGATTGGAAGAAGGCGATAGAAGATATCGTTTTTTGAAACCATTTCAAAGAAGACACGAAGAAGATGTGTACAATGTGTATTTACCAGAGCACACCGAACACACATATTGCAAAGAATCAAGATCAGGTGATGATATTTTGTCTTCAATATCAAATTTTGTAGGTAAAATGGCAAAACTTCTTTTCGGAGTTTTTATCATTATGGTAATACCTACTATATTAGCAAAAATATTTTTCTTCCCTCTGAAAGTTTTTCTTGGATTGAAGTTGCTATTGAAACTTTTGTTTATTTTGCCATTTTTAACAAGATTTTATGGCGGATTATTTCCGACAGCAAATTTCGTAGCGAAATCATCTGAACCATTATTATTACAAGTGGCGAGAGATCTTGTTGGATCTATAATAGAGGCTGAAGAAGTGGATCAAAATGTTAACAGAACTGCGAGAATGTTGGTGACCAACGATGCTAAACGTGAAGCTTTTTTATGCGATAAGAAGATAAAATGTCTTGTAAAAGTTATAAAGGACAAAAAATACAAGCTGTCTTCACTTTTAAATTTTGTTTTTGGGATGGCGCAAGAAATCAAAGACTCACAACAAAGTGATGCGGATTGGAAAAATATTAGAATTGATCTAAAAAAATGTGCAAAAATTATTATTATTATTATTATTATACCATCACGGCACATCCCACAAGTGGGGTAGCCAGCAGATCAGCTGCATGTAAGAAACGTGCTAACTGTCCTCTCCGTGCCAATATAAAATCAAGACATTCAGGATGGGTGGCAAACCTCATCGCTGAATTTAAGATGTAAAATGTCTCAATTTTTTCGAACACCTGCCTTTTACAGGACACTCGAAAACTTACGCAGAAGAGTGGGAGACCAATTCTTTACCGGGTGCTCCACGGGATGAATGCAAAAATACAATGCTCGGAAATCGACTATCGAGAATCGCGTACAACTGATATAGACCATTAAAGGTCACGTGGTCTTGTCTATGGATTTGCTTTTGCTTGGGGGGCAAACAGTCAGATTGCGCAAATCATCCTTGTAAGATGTTATGCCATAAGAGAAAAAAAAGAAAGTCAGACGACAAAATAATAACAAAATCGACACTGACAGTTTTTTTGATTATTAGGTATTCTTTAAGCGTTCCACCTAATATTACACCGTAATCGTCTGTTGTGTTGGGATGCCTGATGCCCCTCAATGATTTTTCTGTGACGTCATCCTTTAATGGTCTATTGGCTAAGTCTGAGGTACAATAGGTACTCATTAAACTATATACAGCGGTACCTACATATTATAGTATGTCTATTGTCTACTTTATGAACTCTTTTTTGCAATTAAATTACTCATATTAATTGTAGATTAGTTAATTGTTTATTTACATATGTTAAATTCGATTTTAACGTCGGAACCCTATCACAATCGAGGGACAAAATGCCTAGTCACTGTTTTAGTACTAGGTACTACTAACCCAACACGACATAATATCTCACGAGTTGGGTAGCCAGAAAATCAGCCGTTGTTTTTGGTACTCTATTTTAAAACTATTTCTATACTCTAATATGTATATTTGCAATCTAAATTATTCGCAAATCAGTTGATGGCTTTAAGGAAAAAATCCAGGCTAGAGTGAAGAACGCCCTGGCCAAAATGCTCTACTGGAACCCTTTTTACACTAACATTATTTTATAAAAATAATATTATAGGTTTTTTACAAGCAACTATGTTAACAATATTGTATCAAAGGGAATTATAAGAAAATTTGGTCGTTCACACAATACTGTAAAATATTACAAATTCAAAAGTTTGATAAAAAAAATACAATATACAAAACAACTTCAAAACAAAGGTTTTCAGAATTTCAACTTCGCAAATCTATTTATGATTTCAGAAAAGTCTGTGCTGAAATTTAGCCCTAACTTTTTTTTTGAGTTCAGCGCCCCTTAAAATTTGACGCCTGTCTGACCGTTTATAGCCCGGAGTCTGAAAAGAATAGAATAAATATTTGGTCCTTGAAATTGTTATCTCAGATTTACGACGTCAATATAATATATTTTTTGCATGTTTCAAATAATTTCGATAAAGACATGTGTAAAGCTTTTTTTTTTAATTTACACTCAAATATTTTTTTTCAATAATTTCAAAATTATCCAATATTGCATACCTATGTACAAACTTTATCTCTTTTGTATCAACCTATTACGAAACTTTTTTTTAATCACGAAAATAATTAATTTGATGTTTTGATATTTACCTTCTTTAAATTGGTTGTTTTAATTTAGATAATTATTTGAAAGTTTAGAAGATAAGTGTTTTACGTAAGGAGAATGTTAGAATAAATAATAATACATTAGTGTCCACAATGTTTTGTTCTGTATTATCCTCCATATTGACAATATTATTAAGTATACACCACCTGTGTTTACGTTGTCTTTGGTAAACCTACTTCCATTATAATATAGAGTTATATATTATAATATCTTATAAGAGTAATATAATGTATTTGATTATGTAGGTAAGTGAGTATATTGTGTTGGATAATAATATGAATGTGACTCTAGTGGTTGGGATCTTATGTAGGACAATTATTCATTCCTTGCGGTGTTGTACGTCCTGTATTTGTGGAGATACGGAGTGGTGTGCACTCTGTGCCTATACCCAACACTGTTTGGGGTGGAGGCGGAAAATCTACTTGGGGTAGCTCTGTCGGAGTCCTGGGCATGCGCCGCGGACAGTGCTGGAGTAGGTTAAAGGTATTTATCATCATCATAATATCAAATCATATGATTTCTTTGCCACAACATCCTTCTCTGCGAAGGTTTAATTGATTACACATCATAAATTTAAACGACCCTCTCTTATTATGTAAATTGTATTTGTTCGTACCTAGGTGCATATTTTTTGTTTGAGATATCTGAGGCAATGACATTAATTTCGGTCACAATTTTAGTTTATTTTAGATCTAGTTCTGGTATCATTATTGTAAGTATGGTCGTGATACTGTGTAATAAATAATATGATATGATGATGGTGTCCACGTCATATCTAGTTTCATTTTAGATCTAGTACTGGTATCATTATTGTAAGTATTGTCGTGATACTGTGTAATAAATAATATGATATGATGATGGTGTCCACGTCATATCTAGTTTCATTGAACATCATATTCTACATAATTATACAGGTAGGTACACTGAGAAAAATATTAACGAAATTTCACACCGAATCATTGGTACGTACTATCTCTGGTCCTAATCTGATAGTACGTACCAATGATTCGTTGTGAAATTTTGTCAGTATTTTTGTTCTAAAAGTAATGTACTGTTTATTTTGTTATAAATCAATTTCATAAAATAAATTGTATTTTTTGTTAATTGTGATTATTGTTTTATTTAATTTTAAATTAACATTTCAAGAGTATGAACTTGTTCGAATTATTACTTTCTATCCTAAACTTGACTACTTTTTAACAATAAGAATATTTTGAAACACCACAAAGTTTTTTTTTTAAATTTATTTATTACACAATAAGAAGCATACATAATTATCAAGTTATAAAACAATGTGGTACAAATAAATGATATTGTGCAATGGGCGAGTTTATCACAGAAGCGATATCTTCCAACTAACCCATTAATATAATAAATAATATTAAAATCACTCACAATAAGGTCTAGAAGATACACATATACAAACATAGTTAAAAAAAAAAATAAACAGGAAGAACCGGTGATGATGACCAACAGAACACACATGAAGGGGGAGGGGGGAGTAGAGCTGCTCAACGTGAATGAAAACAAATCGACACACGAAAAAAGGTGATAGAAAACATGAAAAGCTTATCACAGTCATAGTTGTGACAGAAGACTAGCAACCATTAATTTCCTTCTTAAAGACGTGTAAAAGGAGGTACAATTACGGACCTTTGGCGGAAGCTGGTTCCATAATCTAGCACCGTGGACTGTAAAAGAATCTGTGTAACAACTCGAGTGATGAGATGGAATCGATCATTCATAATATAATCTTAATAATGATTTTGTGCATGTTACTCTACAATCTAAAAAATGTTCTGCAAAAAGTCATTTCCACGATGCTGAAGACGATATCTTGGTAAAGTTTTAAGTATCAAAGTTATCAGTCACAAAATATCAGGTAGCTATAATAAATTATGACTTAATTCTAGCTTTCTAAAACAAAAATAGTCTTTGTTTTTTTATGTGTCTAAAATTAAATGTTTTATGTATGAAAAAAAGAAGCTTTTGTGTGTCTATATAATCGCAAATGTAATAAATTCATATGGATGTATATTATTACCATTATTTAATTTTCAAATACTTATATTATTTTCGTGTTTTATTTAACAACCTGTTTATATATAAATAGATGTGAAAATTTTTACAATTATGTGTAATTCATGAAAAAAAAACATTGCAAGCAAATGTAAATAATATTAACTCATACAACACAGCCATGAGGCTAGTGATATAAATAATGCTTATATTTATTAAATATACTTGTTAAAATGAAAAATGTACTCGTATTATGAAATGTTTTAATTAATAAATAAAAAAATACAAATTAATAAAGTTGATATTTTCAACCGACGCGACGGTAGGTATTTGGTGGAAATTCATGTTGAATTAATTATAAATAAAACACTTATTTATAGTATATCCACAGTGACTTTTTATTGCACGCGAGCCGGCTTTCAAGAGCTTCCGCTCTCATCATCAGGCTGGCGAAAAGTAATTGCAATATAATTATGATATTATACTTTAAATAACACACAGTTTTCTTTTCACTTAGATTTATTCTAACCTCGAGCGCTTTCGTCAATGTTAATTTCAAGTTCTTGAAAATGTCAATTCATTAACATTGACGAAAGCGCTCGAGGTTAGAATAAATCTTAGTGAAAAGAAAACTGTGTGTTATTTAAAGTATAATATCATCATAATGAATTTTCACTCTGTGAATGTACAAACTTTAGAGTTAGCAATATAATTAGCTTAACATAGATATATACATTCCAACTAAGTACCTAATGCGCTATAATTAATCAAGCAATATAAACTGACAATGAAAGCGTATACTTATGAAAGCCATCTCGCAAAATATACAATAAACTTTGAAGTCAAGTTCTACTCGTAAACACTAATGTGTGTTTTATTCTAACATAATATTCTGTTATTTGATCGACACAGGCGCTTTAAGCAGAAACTTAAATTTCTACTTGGATACAGCATATTTTAGCTACAAAATACAGGTAGGTTATATGGGCACACTAATATATTTTATTTGTTTACTAGCATAATTAGTGGGCAAAAATAAAAAAAATATTATTGATGGTAATAACTAGTGTGTTCTCTTATACAAGTATTCTAAGAATTATCTTTTTTATTATTTCCGAGTAAGTAGGCACAACTAGTTCCTAAAAAGTTCACGAAAGAGATTTCGTGCAGGACACAAAGAATTACAATATTTCTCAATAAAAATGTTTTATGTGAATGTAATGATGAAAACGCCAGCATTAATTAATGTAGATACTATAGTCAGACACGAAACAAACTCAAGTTAGTAATATCTACCTATGTAATAAAATAAGTGAAATTTAGAGATAGGTAAGTACCTATATGGTATTTTTATATTTATCTGCTATGCTATTGACAGGAGAAGGAAGAGCACGCTAATTGAATCTGAACATGTAAGTGTTCGGGAGAACTTTGGCAGTAGCAGTAATTGTTGTAGTAGATATTGTGTACGATGTGCTACGCGGCGTAGCGACGGAAGGGTAGATCGTAGTAGAGTCGTGGCGAGGTAGGGGTAGCGTGGTATCAGTTCGCCCCTGGTGGATGTATCGAGCGTCTGCGTGGCGGCCATGTTGGGTGTCCACGGGCACCGCGCATCAGCCATCCAGTCTGTCTCTATTACCGTCACTGGGCCGACCGTCTTCTAAATAAACATTCGAAACATCAAATATATCAATAATGGCCCCTTAATACTATCCAGGAGGCCCACAGAGATAAAGGACTCGCCTAACAACTCGCATTGTACTCGTAGTGCTAGTGGCTGTGTTGTAAGAGTGACTGACTGTGCCGTCACGTAAATACAACCTAAGGTTCAACACATATCCGCTTGTGACATCAGTGACTGTGTCCATTCTTATTCACTTTATATTTTATATACAAATACGGTAAATAATTCGTAAGTTTATCAAGACATCGATCCTAAATTCAATGAGTGATTTAAAATAGTTGAGATACCATATTAAATAATCGTAAAAAGGTTGATTAGACTGTGTTTTTCCTTTCAGAAAAAACGGTAGGTAGCCATTTTGAGCATTCAATAATGCCGACCAGTTTGTATAAGGCGTGTGTTTATAAGAGTTTTCCGTGATTTTGAAGATGATTTGTAGTACAAGTGAGTTGATTTTTACAAAACATGATTAGTAAGAGACTTGTAGAGTTTTAAAAGTGTCTGTGTAACTCTAAATTAGAAGGAAAAACAATTCTATATGTGGAAAGAATGTATGTCAAAGGGGGTTGACTCACGAGGTTGGAAATAGTTTCATTTTCATTTGGAATCTTAAAATCTGTCATCTGGAGATATGATTCGAGTATGAACAGTGTGATACTATTTAATCAACGTCTTTATTGCTTCATGTTATTTAAATGTTAAGATAAGAAAATGTTAAAATGCACTAGCTAATATAATTTGAAGGGTTGGTAAACAACGTACATAATCGTACAATGTATAACGACACCTTCTGTTATCGGATAACAAGATCTCTAATAGATGGATTGGTCCAATATAACTGTGTGCAACATAGACATATCTTAAATTACAAATAAAGTTGATAGGTTTTAAGATATAACTTTAGATTTGAGCCAAGTTTGGGTATGAGTCGACATTTTGATAAACCGAACCTATTTTTACGTTCACGCGTAGCACAACGTAATCTGTATTTGCCACATCGTTATCGACATATACAGAGATGGTGAATCAATCATCTAAACATTGAAAAATTCGCATGAAAATAAAACATATAATTGGGCGAATTTGACAATCTTCATTATTGCAGTAATATTCAAATTCAAATATTTTTAATGAAATAATAGTAAACCAATTATATTTATACATGCAATAAACTTAATTATACAACATTTTGTAATATCTATTATACCCTCAAAATTGAGCAGAGTTTTTTGCTTTGAGGGATAACAGGGTATATTACTTACATTTAACAATAGGTATGCATTATTTTAGGTGTGCATAAATATATGCTTTGTATAACTAATTTGAAAGCTTCAAACATAATAAATATTCAGAATACATTTCATTCGAAAAATTCTTAAAATAAGCTCATTAAAGTTTATGAAAAAGTGTCCATATTTTCATATAAATTACTTTGATAGTTCTCCATATTGTACATGAAGTCAATCAAATTTCAAAACGTCACGAAAAATGACGAAGCTCCAAAATATTTTTATTGAGTTTGCGTAACATTGACACTCTTGTAACTACCTCAGTAAACATCAATACATAAAATAATAATGTCACTCTTGTAACTACCTCAGTAAACATCAATACATAAAATAATAATGTCACTCTTGTAACTACCTCAGTAAACATCAATACATAAAATAATAATGCCACTCTTATAACTACTCTAGCAAACAATATTCAAATTCAAATATGTTTATTGGGATAAATGTACATTTTTTACATTAATAATAATTTCTTTATTAATGCACAGTAAAGTATTAATTTCCTCAAATTTGAGCAGAGCTCGTGCTTTGAGGGATAGTTTCATTATTATTTTCACGTATGTTTGCTCAGTACGTAATGTAAAAATAGACACTTTTGTAATAACCTCAGCAAACATCATTATATTATAAAGTAATTATTGGCACTCTAGTATATACCTCGGGAAACATAAAGAAGAGATGACACTTTTGTAACCAACTCAGCAAACAACAATACGTAAAGTAATTTAGCCTGAATACTAGATATACATAGTATAAAACGTCATTTAGTTTAATCGTGTATTTTTATTAGAGGCAGCTAATTTATTTGGAATAATTTGCTTACAGAAAGCAACTACAGAATACCTACCACATACTATAGAATTATAGTTATAATTAATATCTAAAATCCAGTAATTCAGCTGCTGTCAAAACAATAAAAATATTCACTAGTTGGTTGTTAGAAATTGCCTGCAGGCGATAAACCCGCCATTTGTATCATGAAAATGTACAATAAAGAAAAAAAAAGGAAAACAACAGAAAATCATAAGCAGTTAGGTACATACATTTCTAATGCTAAAATTATTTCAATAGATTTGAAATGAGAAACACAAGGTATGATTTTGATATAAAAAAATATGAATAAGGATCGTTGTGTTTGTAAACATACGTATTTAAAATAATTGAAACCAAATTGTATTGATAAATAATTTATTCAGAAAATAAATGATATATTTGTATGTGGATGTGGTAAATTAATAAATAATAATAATATATTATAATAAATAAGTGATGAGAATAAGTATTATTCAGTTTTATTGTGACAAGTGTTGGGATTAATAAGATCTTTTCTCCATTGCGTCATCACAATTATATTGAAGGTAAGATAAGTGTTCTTGAATATTTTTTCATATCATTGCATTGATTTATCTTGCTGTGTTTTGTTATTGACTGAAATATAATTAGTGCGCACTATTATGTCGAGTACTCACACCCCACTAATGGTTGGCAATTCCCAAATATCTCAGGTTAGTAAATTCAGGTACCTGGGAGCAACCATAACGCCAGAGGGTGATCTCCGGTCGGAATTACCAATACGCATAGGAGCAGCTAGCGGGGCTTTCAACAACATGAACAAAGTTTGGAAGGCGTCTGGACTCAGCATCAGGACAAAATGTCGCTTGTTCAATGCGTGCATCATCCCAATCCTTCTATATGGCTGCGAGTCTTGGCACTTAACCAAGGCTCAAGAGCGGAAGATACTAAGCTTTGAAAACAAGTGTCTTAGAAGGATTTTGGATGTCAGATGGTATGAACATGTTACAAATGATGCTGTGCGCCGGCGCACCCAGCAGAGACCTGTAATCTCCGTAATACAAGAGAGACGATGGTCCTGGCTGGGACATGTTTTGAGAATGCCCAATGATAGTTGGCCAAAAAGAGCACTGTTCTTCCGTCCGCAGGGGTTCCGTAGGCCCGGGCGTCCCTCTTTCACAATACACCGTTCCTATGACAACGATATCAGAGCGCAAGGAATGTCGTGGGAAGAGGTGACACAATTGGCACAGAGACGCTCTGAATGGAGGAGGCTGGTTTCTGCCCTGTGCTCCCGAGAGGAGCGTTGAGGGCGATGATGATGATGATTATGTACAAAATATATATGGTGCCGAGAGGATTGTTGTTTTTGTTGAAGATTGTTGAAGAAGTTAGTAAAAGTTAACATGATTTCTTTTGGTGCATCTATTTTTTTGTTTGTTAGGCTGATTTATAACAAAGTCTTCTTAGGCTGGATTTATTGTAATTTTCAAACATAAGTGTTGCATACAAATGAAGTTTACATAAATATCTTAAAATTTGTAAAGGTAGCATTTGCATTCAAATATATAAAATATAGCGTTGTTGAGAAAATAAATTACCTATAAATAAAAGCAAGGAATATATCCCAATGGCCAGCTCTTTTAATATATACCTGTACATAATAAAATAAGAAAAAAATATACAATTATAAATAGATATAATAACAATAATAATTACAAAATACGACTTGCATGAATGATGAAATCTATCTTTATTTATTTATTCTTCACTGTAGGTACATTAATTACAAGAAATTTCTTACATAAATAGCTATATCAAATACAATCAAATACCGAGGTCGAGTTTATCATAGGAGCGCAATTTATTCCACCTACCCTAATCTATTCTAACGTATTCCTTTTGCTTCTTTCACATTCAAACGATTTCTCAAACATGTACGCTGATTTTTCTTACTCAAAACGTGGTCATTCTTGAGAATTTGATCCACGTGGTCATATCGCGTTGTTCTCGGACATCCTCGCTTTCTCACACCCTCTCCTTTAATACATACAGCCTCTTTGTCATCTTTCATTATTCATTCGCTTTACATATCCAAACCATTGTAACTAATTTATACGTATTCTATCCAAAATACTCCTCATGCATCCGCTAATGAAATCCTTATTCATTCGTATATCTCACAAAGTTTTGCCAACCATACTTTCGTCCTTCTTCAGACGAAACAGACAGAAAGGCATGTAGGTGAAATTTATGTCGGGTCTTCTAAAGTATCACACATATCCACTTCTGAACATATAGAATTATTACAAGTATTTTTCAATGTGAAAGCTCACATCTTTTTCTTAATTTTAATGTAAACTTTCTTATTCGTGTGATAATTAAAGAATGACAATAGTTCATCTTTTATTTTCGCTGAAATTAAATTGCTGAACGTTACTCTCTTCATTTTGTCCATCTTCGTATTTCTCAAATTAGTTAATCTTGTTAGTTGATATAATTGTATTATGTAAGATTAATTGAATTATTTGATTAAAATCCAGACGCTATGCGAGCAGACTATTAACTACAAAAAGTGGGTGAACTTATTAAGAATTGGTCTGTATTAAATTGGAATCATTTCGTAACAAGTAACAAAATAACTTGTAGTCTGTGATGTGGTAGAGTTGATGTTCTTTGGATGTGACCGATAATAGTTGACCAAAGAGTGCATTTTTATCTATTCACGAGTTTCGAACTGGAACATCATTTTTAACAATACACCGTTCCTATGACTACGAAATCAGAGCGTTAGAAATTTCAAAACAAAAGATGACTCAACTGGTGTAGAATAATGAAGGAAAAAAAAATCTACCTTGTGTGCCCAAAAAAGCATTAAGAGTGAAATGATAAGCTAGCTCTTATTTTTATAATAAAAAAAGGTCCAGCTAGAAGTAAGAAACAGCAGGGTTACTCTTGACAAAACTAAACACGATCTTAATCTAGTCTTGATCTTGATCATACGACGCACGAAGGGACTATGGTCAAAAACATCGCGCTACCGCTAACGCGCGATCGGTTTGCGTGTATTTTTGGCCAATAGTCACTTCGTGCGTCGTATGATCAAGATCAAGACTAGATTAAGATCGTGTTTAGTTTTGTCAAGAGTAGCCCTGCAGGATACATAATCAATGGTGAAGTTATCGATTCCCATATTGGTACTGTCGATGCCTATGTTTGGTATAGGCAGATTTTTTGTTTGTTTACAATGCTGTACCCATAGCAGACATTTAAAATGTTGAGAAAACGAGAATAGTCAATCAAGTTTTGAATTTGTAAAATACACGAGGTTCTCATCAAGAAAAGTGAAACTGACACTAAATTTGTGGACCAAAATTACAGAGTTGCAAAATTTACAATTAAAAAAAATTGCATCCCTAATATCAATACACAATCTAATATCCGCATGTTATTCATCCGTCGCATCTTTCACGAGACTGGTAAACAATGGCTTATCGTGTGATTTCTTTTAAATTATAAAAGATGAGATATTCAAGATGGGTGGTATACTTCATTAGTGAAATAAAGAGTGTAAAAATATTATTTCCGTGATGTTTTACGAATACTGTAGGATACTGAAAACTTACAGAAAAAATCGGTCGCTCTATTCTCCTCTGGGGAATGCAAGGGGTAATTGCTGGCTTTGTAATATCGTTGCGTTTTTACTTTCAATATTTTGATTTTTATTTTTTTTTCACACATACGTTCCTTCCCTCTGATTTCTTCACACTTTTAACTCATTTTTCTATTTCTATTTTTTGGTTTTCATTTGAACTTTGAATTGTTTTTTTTTTCATTTATTTATAAAATATGTAAATGTATGTGAGCTTATTTATAGTTGAATGCAGTTTAATTTGAAAACATGATCGTTCAGCAAACTAAAATAATAAAAGGTATACATATACGCACAAATATAAAAACAAAGTTAACATACACTTCAGTTTTAGTAAAAAAAATATGAATAAATACAATAAAAAAATAATACCACTATACTATAACGGTATATTCCACAAGTGGGTTAGCCAGTAGTTCAGCTGCATGTAATAACATACAAGTTGTCTTGTTCGTGCCAACAAAAAAATGATAATTACGATGGGTGGAAAACCACAGCGCCGAATTTTAGATGAAAAATGTTTTTATGTAACAAATTAAGGGTTGCACCCTCCCTCACCCATGGATGTTGCAGGAATGTCAATTCCCATGTCATCCATACTCTTCATGCAAATTCTTCTCAAGCAAGGGGTCAAGGTTCGCCTGAAGGGCTATCCCCGACAAAATCCTCCCCAAAATTAAATTTATTTATTTATTTATTTATTCATCATCATCATCATCATCAAATACAACCATTTATGTCCACCGACTCCATTGTTTTACAAAATATGTAACACAAAAACGACTTTCAAATACCTATTAACGGAATAAATTCCTAAACAATAAATAGTCCGATAAAACAGCCGGCTTTCGAATTTTGCCTGACGATGTAAGCGGAAGCTTTCGGAAGCCGGTTCGCAAATTAATAAAGTCATAAGTGGATACATTACTAAAGTCATAAGTAGATACATTACTAAAAATATTGATTTCTTATTATATCAACTTTCACCAAGAACCGTCAACCGTTACAATTATTACAAAATCTGTTGCAGTATAAATATTTTCCATTTTCATTCGCTTCATTGTGATTACACCATTTCATACATATCAAAATTAGCAAATCATTTAAATTACAAACATCAAGCAGAAATGGAAGTATTTCGACCATTTTAATGAACGTATATTATATTTGATATGAAAAATAATTTTTCATTTATTGTTTTTATTGTCATACGTTACGCCATGGAAACAATCAATATTTTCACAAATTTTAATTCTTTCTATATTGATTATTGATCCATTTTTCGAATGCAATATTCGAGGATGACTGACGTATTTGTATATAGTCATTCTTGCAAATATATTTAAATATTTTTAACGTTTCACAGGTATCTTTATTTCAATCACAGTGGCCCTTAGTCAAAACACATTTTAGCTTTACGTTTTCGGTCGAATATAGACGACGTTGCGAGAAAGTGTCAATTTTCATAGCTGCTTGTGTATTTGCAACGTCGTCTATCTTCGAACGAAAACGAATCGAAAATGTAACGCTAAAATGTGTTTTGTCTACGAGGCAGTGAAGCAATAAATGTTTGTTTGGTTAATGTTTGTTGTCAATATTCTGGTTATTCCACTCATGAGATATGTCGTGATGATATTATGCATTTTCAATGATTTCTTATACTTTAACGTGATCCTTTATTCAGACAATTACAATGGATTTTACCCTATATTCTTCAGTGTGAATTTATTTTCCTTTTAAACTAGAATTCACATGAATGATGGTGAACGATGGTAAACGATGTATCATATTTCACAACGGTTCCAAAGTGAAATATTTACGTAATGATAAATAATAATCAAATATTTAATATCAATGAAAATCAAGGCCTAGAATTTTTTTAATATTATTTTTTTTTAGTCTTGACTATAAATATTTTTAAATAAGGCTATTAAAAATATAGATGAAATAAAATCACTTTTTATTTTATCCTAAAAAAGCTACCATTAATTTTTATTAAATAATTTTCAATGAAGTGTTACAATGTTAACGCCGATACAGTGAATTTGTTTTTATTTAACTTTGACTTATAAAATATGTGTGTCAAATGTTGATGTATTGTAAGGAGGGAAATAAAAAGCTTTTCATTTCATTTCATATTAAACATTAGTATTGTCTAACGATGGTACTTGGTGGAAGTTCATGTTAAAATAATAAAAATAAAACACTTGTATTCAGTAGTTCCACTGTGATTTCATTGATCGCGAGCTGGCTTTCAAGAGTTTTTGCTCTCGTCAAGCTAACGTAAAGTGTCAAGTTTTCTTTACGTTAGCTTGATGATGAGAGCGGAAGCTCTTGAAAGCCAGCTCGCGATCAATAAAGTCAAGGTACAAGTATTAAATATAAGTGTATTATTTTTATTAATCTTTTATACCTACATTAGTTTTAAAAAAAAAAAAACAGATTATTGGAACTAACCATATAAAAATTGATAAGATGTTGTGGTTACGACGGAAAATTCGCGTAGACAGTAGGAAAAATCAGTTTAGAATATTAAAATATTTCCCCGTCATACGTGAAGTTAGAAAAATAGTTTACATGTGATCAAGGTACCAAAATGAATATAAATAAGGGAAGATTGATAATCAATCATGATTAGAGTTGTTTTTTTACTGTAAAATTAGCATTATTATATGATACAGTTTTTTTTATGATTTGACATGATGCTGTTGATATGTTGTAATTTTATTATGTGGTTTATGTGACACAATGTGTTTAATTTTTATTTTTATAATTTGAAGTGATGCAGTATATTTTGTTTTTGTTTTGATTTTAATTTGATACGATGGTGGTGTTGTACAATTGTTGTTTATAACTATGTATTAAAGGCGTAAGCCGTATGTATTATTATAAATAAATAAATAAATAAATAAATTATTCATATTATGATTATTTTTGATGAATTGAATAATGAAAATCTCTCACTCACCTTTTAACATTATTTTTTGCGATTACTAGAGTGATATAATATTTGTCTATAAGCTTTAAACAACAAATTAATTATATAACTGATGGCAGAAATCACTGCTTTCCCTGGAGATCCAAATGAATTTCCATGTCAGACACACGTCAGACTGTGTCAACACATATCTTATGTCTATCTAGTGATAACATAGAACGCACATATCTAACAATAATCTATTGGTTCTGGCCTTAATCATTTTAATTTGCTCACATTATATTTAGTACCAAAAACTTTACTGTTTTAGAACTTTACAATTGATCTTTTATGGTAGGCAATTAACATTATCGATTGAAATACGTATACTATATGACATAGAAAACTAAAATAAAACATATTATGCCTATTACAATAATTTCCAAAAATGTTACGCTACACTAACAAACGGACACTTTCCACCAAACGAAAAATAAAATTAAGCAATAATAAAAAATACTAAATGTGTAATTTGTTTTGTTTCAGAAAGTGTGCAATGAGTCAGTAATGTGTGTGGGGCCCAGGGCGGCGCCTCGCCTCCGCTGCTAGGGCGCCGCCCCCGCCCCCCAATCGCCACCAACACTGCATCTGCATGCAGGTAAATATTTTTTTTTATATTTTATTTTCAAGATGTTGTCTTTTCGTTTTTGGGTATAAACACTCATGTATCACAACATTTTGGTGTGATATAAACATTACATGTCAACTTTTCACGTTAAAATGAACATTGAAAAATCATAAAAATGCAGCACGCAATTAGATTAATTGAAATCGATATATTTAATTATTTTATTCTTTACTGTACATTGTTCATAATAACCAAGCGTTAGAAATATAATATTATAAAATTATAAAATATTGCCTACATTATTATTCAATACACAGAGGGAGAGTTTATTGCTAAATTGCAATATCTTCAAAATATAAAAATAATAAAACTATGACACCCAGCATTTTTATTGCTGACATTTCTTATTCATTTTTATAAGAACGTACTTAATTAAATTAATGATATTTTGTACAAATAATATTGTAAAACATTAATTTTCATTATTTTTTCCATAGACGATAGTTTTATATATTTTTTTTTCATAATAATATACACATTAAATGGGCATTTTCAGATTTTTTTGCTATGAGTATAACGTACGCGTCTCGAGAATTCAAAATTGTTTCTTAAATGACCAATTATTCCAGTTTTGCCCGAAATCACAATTATTGATAAAATTATGATTTTTTTCTTAGTTAAGCATAAAAATAACAGGTAACTATTTAAATTTTGCAAGTTAATGTGTAAATCAATAACACGGAATGACGTATTTCAACATGTCTTCAGCGTACCTCTCAACTTTAACAACAAAATTATATTTGTCTGCCCATTATATTCACAGGTTTTATGACTTCATTTAAAACTTAATTGTCTCTAAATTCAATAAAGTCCCATAAAATATCATAAAGCAAACCAGAAATATGTTAAATATGTATTTTTTTCCTGTCCTTCAAATCACAAAAAGTGGAATTCCTATTACGTCACGGCCATTCTAAACCTCTGTTTTACTTATTTTGGTCAAATCGAGTGTCGATTATAATTAATGGCAACGTTATATTAGTCTATGAATGCCGCTATATTGTGTAAAAACGTCGGTTGTGCAGATTCTTGTGACGGAACTGGTCCCCCTTGTTGCTCACTAAAATTGATGTTCCATTACGAACGCAGATTTCTAAGGTAACTTAAGAGTTTTATTTGTTTCTTTTGGACTCTAATTACATATTAAATATTGTTCATTTTGAATTACAAGTCAAATGCATCCTTATATTCACTAACAAGGTGTAAACATGTGGATGAACAGAGATCGATACTTATACGTCACGTCCATTACGGAACGTTATGTATTGGTGGAAAAAAACTGTCACGTAATGGAGTTGTAAAGCCTAGCTTACATTGAATAGGTATTTTAATCTTCCGACTATATTAAAAGATGTTAATAATTATTATGATGGCGTTATGATGTCCAATATTAATTTATTTATTATTATGAAAACAGTTCAAGTGATTGCTAGTAAATCATAAATCAGTACGTCAGGCCAATCAAGTGTAACAAAAACGACAAATGCTACCCCCGATTCTATTTCATTTTTAGTGTGCACTAACTAAAATAGTAACGTTCCAATTTTAGTTAGTCCATATTGGTATTCTATAAACCAGGCATGGGCAAACTGCGGCCCGCGGGCCGCATGTGGCCCGCCGCGTATTTCCTGCGGCCCGCGAGTAATATAATATTTTAAAAAATGATAACGTTTTTATCTTCAACGACTTTTTCAACAAAGATTGAAAATAAATTAAAAATAATTCATTAAAAAAAATTATAAACTGACATATGAATATAATTGCTATTATCAATTTTTACTTACTGTTTATATTATTTTGGATTTAATTGTTGTTATTATTTTTTTTCTCTTTATTAACATGTAAAAGGCGAAAGCCGTGAATATGCATAAATAAATAAATAAAATATATAAAAAAAAAACAAAAAACTTATCTCGGATTTTCGACTGATATAATTAATGAATATTATTACCATGCGACGTTAGCTTTACTTTTCCATTACGTAACGAGAAACTTCCTATTACGTTACTGTCCTATTATATCTCCGACTATTTTTTTTAGATTTTATTCCAACAACTGATACAACTGTTTTATTGTAATATATAAAATATAGTATGTAAACTGAATTGTTGTTGGAAAGTGCAAATCACCAACAAAATTGCTATAATTAGTGTAGAATATAAGAAAACTCATTACTGTATAGTACAAAACGTAACGTAATGGACCAATTGGACAGAAAATGTGACATTTTACGTTATTTTCCTAATAAAATTATATATTTTCTTAAAGAATGTTGTGATTATAACTATATTAAATACTTTCGACAACTATTCACTAAAACGTTTTTATTTAAAACCCCGTTGAATTGTGTGATGTAATGGAAATTTCTTGAGATATTGCTTCACGAAAACGCATTTCCTGAAAAAAAGAAAACACAAAACTTAAAAGTAATTGATTTCTCACGTCCGTTACTGTTGTATATATATTTTAAATACAAAATCAGGCATAATTTGTTACACATATTTTTTTAGGTTCCACTACGTAACGAAGCAAAAAAATTTGAAAATGCCCAAATACAAATATACAGTCGCGCCAAAACCATAAAAAATATTTTCAATGAAAATCATACAAAAAAAAAAACATAAATTTATGTGAATTGAAGCAAGCAAAACGACACATGCTTAATCCTTCGTGGAGTTAAATTTTTAAGGAATTTAAATTAGATGAAGGTGTATGCATGTAGTTGATTAAAAGGTAACCTTTAGAACTTATCTATGAATTTCTAATAAAGAAAAGCTGTCTGAGAAGTTATTTAAAACCACCTAAGCTACACAATATTATGAAAATTTTGTATCAGACCTGTAAAGTAGTTATAACGCCTAAAACCAAAATCTTTGCTTATAAACCATAGACACGTCGTTATGCACAAGATTTATAAAGCGCAGTTTACATGCTCAGTATGTTTTTTCTTAATATCAATAATTATTATTGCTGAGACAATTTCATTGTTATTTTTTTACTTTTTTGGTGACTTTTAATATAACTTGCTGTGTCTTAATCCATTATACATATACTTACCTTACATAAATTATGTATGTAAATCTTCTACATGTAAAAGACTCGAGCCGTGAACAAATAATAATAAATAAAACCCTTCTAAGACTTCCGCAGGCATAAAAATTCTCATAAAACGAAATAGGTGGGTATACCTATATGGAAAATAATGACTAAATTATCGACATCACGGCAATGCGATAATTTCACATCTCGTCCAAATTTTGATTCAAGTTTTCAATGTACCTGCACAGGTAGTTAGAAATTAATGATGAAGTAAATGATTCTATGAGAATATTTATATTAACACAGAAATAAATTAACTGTTTTTACGACAGAGAAATAGAACAACCGCCGGGGCCCCCGTACATATGGGAACCTTGCGCAAATTACTGAAGATATTGAACTTTTATAGCTCGGATTTAAAATTTAGGGAATAAAAATAAGACAAGTGCCAGTGTCACCTTATTGTTTATTAACATTTTTATATATCAGACTCCTGTAGATCTCTCAAACTAGACTTTAGTTCAGAGCACAATGGTATATCACATGTATACTTATTATATAGATAAGTTTACATATATGATGTATTGCAGCTATGGCAAAAAAATATTATATTATATAGGAATATGAATAAAATATAATATATTATGAATAAAATAACTTATTTTTCAAATAAAAAGTGTTTAAAATTTATGCGCATGCATTATGTGGTATTTATATCTATCACCGTTGTAATTCCGCGGTCCACAATGTGAACTGTCCTTTACATACAAAATCCTTATGTGCATAACAAAAAACACGTGATTTATAATGTGAATTTGTTTTTTACTTGAAACTTCGCGCAATTTCTTAGTGTTTTTTATAATTAAATACAAGTTGGGAGTATTATCTTAGTGTTAAATATATTATTTTAGCGATTTACTCATTTTCCTTGCCAGAAATGTACCTTTTTTGATACAAAAAGAAATGTCTTAATTATACTACCTCTAATATAATAAGCTTTTGCGGTCTTTTTTCCACTTAAATGATATTTATATGTATTTAAATGAAGAAATAAAAGTTGACAGCATACTTAAAACAAAAAAAAATATAGTTTTATGCAAAATAGAAAAAGAATTTTATATAAAATATCGTTATGCACAATTGTGCATAACGCAGGAACACGCAGATATTTTTGCTTTTTTTTATTTTGGTGGTAATAAAAAGTGTAATAAATAGAAAAATAACGAAATTAACTATAGTTTTATTAAACTAGATACTTTTTTTTGTTGAAATATAATGGCATTTTTACATTTTGCTTAAAAAAGCTATCAAAGTGTTGAGGAACAATGTCAAATTTGTATGGAGCGCAGAATGAAGGATATTTTTAAAAATCAAATTTAATAGTTATAAAGTAATGAAAAATTAATATCTCCAAATAAAATAATCAAAAATATATGCAAATTGAGATTAAACCATAAGTTTTTTCGCAATGATATTCGTATATTTTTTAATTTAATATGAAAGTGAGGAACCATCGGTTATTTTTACAATAAGCAACGATTTTGGTTTTGGGCGATAAGGTGATAAAAGTTAAGGATTCTCCCAAGGTGACAATTGTATAGTATACTTGCTAGCACATGTGTGATATGGTCAGTTGCTAAGAATACTATGTTAATGTTGTTTTTTTTTCAGATGTCCTGACGGCGCGGCCAGCATGCCGGCCGAAGAGCACGGCTATGGACATGGGCAGCATGGAGTATCTATGGGGCAAGGGGGAGCGAGTCGCTATAGTTGCGAACGCTTCCCTAGCGCTGCAGAGCGCTTCAGTTTGCCTCCCTCGGCCGGCTATTCGCCCCCGCCACCACCCGCAGCCTACCGATCCTATCCGAGGGATGGCTCACCACCTTCTCCGGCACCACCCGGAGACAGGTTTGGGTCTCAGTCGACCCCGCCAACTGCACCAAGTCTCTCTCCGGAGAGGTCTCCTCGACGTAGTCGTCTCCCTTCCGCTCGTTACCTGGCGGGTTCAACCCCCGTGGTGTCGCGATACGTCCCTCCGTCGGCACACATTCCTGTTGAGCGATATGTGCCCCGGCCGGCCCCTCAGCCTGCACCTTACTACTGCACCACGGAGAGGTACGGGCCGGATGCCTACAGGCAGTACCGACCTTACAGACCGGCACGTCGCTGCTGTCCACCGCCACCCCCTTCATCCATGACCCCTTCGGCCCCGGCGCTTCTGCCTCCGGAGAGGTTTGCCCGCGAATATTCCTCTTCTCCATTGCTCTCGCATCCTCACCCTCACCCCGAGATGGAACCCACGTATGTAGAGTACGTGGGTACCTCTGCTGGCCGCCATGTCAGTTGCACACCACCCGGAGCCCGATTACCGCCTGATCCACCATGCTGTATACAAGCCAGAAGATGCGCACCTGCAGCTCTTAACTGGTAAGCCAACATTTTTTAATATTTATTTTATTATTTTACAAATGAAGCATTTTAATTTTTGTTACTGAATGCATTAGGAAATTCCTAAGATGTACAAAACAGCGCTATACCAATATTATTGGTGGGTGATTTGGATCACTAAATTAATACTCATTTAAGTAGATTTAGAAATAGGTAGGTACGTGATAAGCGTAAATTTGTTTAAATTATTTCTCTAAATGGAAAATCGATGAAATTATAACACTGAAATTGAAATTACTAACATGTATCTACTTTATTTACTTTAAAAATAATGCCTGAAACTAAGTATTAGATAATTACTTACTTTTAGTAGAGTAGAATTCATGTAAGAGTGCCCCGCTCATAGGTAAATGATTACTAACACATCCTTCAGTAATGAGTATGCTACACACCCCATACAATGCAACAGCCAATCACAGTGATGCTACTTGGTTACTTATACAATCACGTGTTCTGTAATACACATTACCTGTGACTGTGTGCGTGGCAGTGCTAGGGCACTTTAAAAAAATCAAGTCCATATTCAGTTTGACCGGAGGCGGAATTGTATGTACCTAGGTAACTTATATTTTGAACCTACCTTAAAAATGTCTTTTAATTACATATACATAATAACGCATTAACTTTTTTTGACGTAGGTACAGAAGATGGTTTCTGTATACGCAGATTATGAGTAATCTCACTGATTACATCATACATGAAAATATAAATAAGAAATCGCGATAGACTAATAGATTAAGCAAACATTCAAATTCAAATATTTTTATTTCAACAAAAATTTACAACTTAATAATATTATATACACACCTTATTACTAATAAAATACATTTATTACATATTTGACCCTCAAAATTGAGCAGTGCTCGTGCTTTTACATATTTTATATTAAATAGCACACGTCTATTAGAATTAGGTATATAAAATAAATGTACATAGAGTTCCATACTTAGGCACATACTTCCAGGTAATGAATAAAACATTAATATTTAGAGGTGTATATAAAATACTCGCATGCATATGTACTTAATTTGATTAAAATCAAGGTAGGTAAGTAAAAAGATAACTATATAAATTGCATATTACATATCTTAGAATTGCTATCTTATCATTCTTACCTCAATAAAACGAGATACCGCGAGTCGAATATCTATGAAATCCTTCGGAGATAACAATAATTGCGGATTTATATGAAGCTATATTCATAGCAGTCAGAAATTATTGTCCTGTCATATAGCGCAATACTATGAACGAAACGTCAATGTCAAAATGCAAACATCTGTGGGCGGTTGTAAATACGAAATGTTATGTATTTAGTTTGTGTTTCAAATTCAACGTGTTCAAAAATATACTTGTTGAAAATAACTTTTGTTAAATATTTTACAACAAAATACCGCACATTAAAAGTTTTTGACAATCAGTGACAGTTATATAGTGATCTCGCCCGCGTTTGGTGTTCTAAATTTGAAAAAAGGTTTGTCTGTTTTTGTTTTCTACTGTGGGAGCTCTTTAAAAATTGTTCACCTTTGTATTTCTAATGTTGACAAAAATGCTTTTTATTTAATTCTTTGTTTAAGAATTGTAAAACAACACGTATTGTAAAGTTCGAATGATGTTCATTATTTGGTCATGTGAACTAATTAATTTGAATACAATTTAGACAAGCCGCTAAATTAGTTAACCAAATATTGTTCTCGTTGTCACGGATAACCATAATACATTGTTATGTTCATTATTATCATAGAATAATACATATTATTATGTAGTATAGTGACTAACTACTATGACAAATTTGGTTAGTGTTAGGGACAGATGTTACCTGAGTAGTACAAAACGAAATAATTAATATTAACCTACCTATTTACTTTCAAACATGCGCCTTCAATGTGCAAAAAATTACAATTAATTTTTTAAATAATAAATTAATTATTTTTTGTAGTAAGTACATTTCAATTAAGTGATATATTCATTATTCGAATAAGTAAATTTTGGGATAAACGTGTGTGAATTGATTAAATTATTATGCGATATATGCATATATTGGTTGAACCCGGTGGTTACCCCATTAACGGGATTGGATAAGTTTATGTTATTTTGCAAGTATTCAATAGGTTCCAATTGATGATGCTCAGTTCATTTTACATTCAAAACGTCTTCTGACTACCTCAATGTGAATGGATGCAAGTAAATTTGCAAGTTGTGGAATACGTTTCATAATGTGCGGATATGAATCTTAACCCTTTGTGACGCCAATTCAACAATTTTCTAAATAATATGTTATATAAGTTCTAAATATGCCTCAAGATATGGGAAAAATATTAAAAAAAATATAAATGCTTTTTTAATGTATTTATTATATAAAAATATATATGTTGCACGTCTGCAACATTGCCTCATTGTGTATGAAACAATTTAAAACAATTATTTGTTTTATTGTAACACAAACCTACCCCACATTTTTCGCAAATAGTTTGTGTGAATCCGGTGCAATTGGGCAACTTGCATCGGATCCTTTTATCTGCCCAAGCTGGCCAATGACCACATTGGTCTCTCCTTACATCTTTCGGTGGCACATGTTGAGCATTCCCCTTCCTCTTCTTCGCCTGAAGCTCAGACTCCAACTCAGACTTTCGCTTTGTCCCTCGCTGCTTTGTAAGATATTTGCAAAGGGTCTCCGCTATTTCGATTCGAAAATCTGCAGAGTCCAGTATCTTATCCGTTCTTCCTGACTGCTCGTGTATTCTTCTGTATAGAAGCCAGGAATTGCACATAATTAAATCCAGAAAATGGTAAAATAATCTCATGTTCCATCTTTTGCTCCTTAGTTTTATTTTGTAGTGACCCATTAAACAATCCAATAAATCCACTCCTCCCATATATTTATTATATTCTGCAATAATAAAGGGCCGTTCTATTTCTATGTATGATTTGCAGGACTTGTCATAACGCTTCACTGATGACACTGGGAGTTTCCCAGCAAAGTTAGACGCTAGAGTAACAACTTTATTGTCCTTCCATGCAACTAGTGACACGTCCACTCCATTTACATCTCCCACATGTTCCTCCGAGAAGCCTCTTGGCTTTTTCTTCATTTCCTTCTCGTTCATCAGTTTACAGTCTGCAATTCTATTTCTTCTGATGGTTCCCAACGACAAAATACCTCTCCTGGCTAAATACTCTACTAACGGCAGAGACGTGTAATAATTATCAAAAAATAGCCGATAATTATTATTAGAGGCTATTTTTCGTGCTAGCCTAACAACGATGTTTGCAGAAGCACCAAGATCGGGTTCATTATTATTTATTTTATTCTCCTGTCCACTATACACTTCAAAATTATAGCAAAATCCACTTACTCCACTAAGTACAAAAAGTTTGTATCCCCATTTGCTTGGTTTGTCAGGCATGTACTGTTTTATAATATTCCTAGCTTTAGTGGAGCACATTTGTTCATCGCAGGACAAGTATTGTTCTAAAGGTATTCTTCCAAAGCTATCATTGAGGTGTTCCATAAGTGGCCTAATTTTAAAGAGTCTATCATAGTTAGGATGATTACGATCTAGCATTTTTGTATTGTCATTGAAATGCAAGACGTTTCTCAATTTCTCAAATCGTTTTGAAGTCATGGTCTCCATGACCGGTCCAAAACCAATTTTTTGAGACCAATACTTTTTCACACTAGGCATGTGTACCACAGACATATAATACACAACACCAATAAATTGTCGTATTTCAAGAGACGTAATATTGACTGGTCTGTTGGCATCATTTTGCACACTGTACAAATTTGTTTGATTTGTAATATGTTCAATCAATTGGTCAGTTAGAAGGTAAGAAAAAATTTGATATGGAGTATCTAATTGCAATAATTCTTCAGGTAAATTAGTATTTCCTAGAAATTGTAGTTGTTCTTCAGGAAGCTCCAAATTCTTTACTTTCCATGTTATATTTTTCTAAAAATAAAATATCATATTCAGAAGAAGCTGAGAATTGAATAATATTTTTAAACAATTGAGAAATGTTATATAACAAATACCTTGGCTTGTTTCCGTCCCAAGTTTGTTGTTGGAACTGAAGAAGTAGAAGAACCAGTAGGTACACCAGGAACAGATTCAGTTGTTTCATTTGAAGATTGTACCTCCTGTGTTCCAACATCATCATTACCATCCTCTTCTAAATCTACATTTTGATCAATATTGACTACACATGAAGGATCTGCTACATCATCATCATCAGAAAAATCCAAGCCATCCTCACTATCTTCCCAGTAATCAATTATTTTTTCTATTTCCGAATCCGTCAATGGCTTCATTTCTGATATAAAATGTTGTACTTAGTACTCTGAGCAATGACGAAAAACTATGCGTAATGACGCGATGTTGCAGAACTACAACAAACATAATTTGGAGGTTATTCACACATATTTTTATTTATATCCAAATGTTATTAAAAAATAGTAAACAAAACATATATAACTTACGTTTTCTTGCGAATGTTCACAATTTCAAGAAATATAATTATGAGAAAAAAACACTTTGAAAATAACCAAAATGCAGACGCTCGACACACGCGACACTTCAAATACAACTATTTTTCTTTACCACTAACGCCATCTAATTACAAATTTTGAACTGCATTTCATACAAAAGGTACGTTGTAGTTCTGCTACATGGTACTAAAACACGCGTGTTAACTTTGTTTAATAAATGCGAAGGGATTATTTACAGTGTTGCACCTCTGCAACATGGCTGCGTAAAGGGTTAAGTTACGATGAAAATATGATTGCCGATGATATATTAATATCTTGATTTTGAAATGAAACAATGGATCAATAAATTTTTAGATGTTTGTCCTGGCGCAGGTTTGACCAATTTGGGCAGCATTACTTACTTTAAAGGCTATTATGGCCGTCCATTTATTTTATTTTTATTTAATTTTATTTATATACATACATACAGTTTACACAACACAAGAAGTCAATTAATACATACATTATGACTAAAAATACATATAAATAAGTATATTATACCTCATGAGGACAAGTCCTGTGTAGAGGTATTACACAAAAACAAGATATTAAACTTAACTTATTAGACTCCAGAAAAAGAGACAGTTTTAAATGTTGAACAGTAATTACATAAAAAAAAAACATAATATTAGTTTACTTAAGAATGTGGAATAGCATTTTCCGAGCCCAATCTCTTCCCTTATAAATCAACCATTGTTTGACCCTTTTTTTAAATCTACTAACATTATAAATTTCTTTCAACCTGTCATCTAACACATTATACATTCTATTGTATTAATAAATAAATAAATTACATTACTTATAGAACAAAGTTAAATAAAAGATAGAATAAAATTAGTTTAACACTGTTTATAATTGTGTGCTAACACAGGTAGGTACTATTTTAGTTTGGCAATTTGAAAATTCTTTAAACACGAGATACCTCATAACATTATACACATACATAGGTACGCACTACGCATTAGGTAGATGCAGTGTGACGCGACTGTAAAATAGATATAGCAATTTTATACTATATATTTTTTCCTTATTCAATTGCAGTGTAGGCATTAAAAGAAAATATTGAGGTGAGGAACATACATTGAATAAATAGATAACGGATACATACTTAACATTATGCAAGTGAATACTACTAGGCATAAAACAAATATTGGTTTATAAGTCAGATTCAGTGATATTTTGTTACTATGTAGATTTTATAGTAGGTACAGTTGTTATCGAACGATTCCATTCCATACTATGATTAAGTATCATCTACTCGTAAAAATCTACGGGTAATAAGGGATAGAAAGTTGATAAAGTAGCAAAAGTAAATAATTCAAAAAGTTAATAATATTTTTTTTTATTTGGAAAATAATACGGTATCACAAATAAAGACTGCAATAATATAATAATTTATGAAACACATCAAATTTTATTACAACACGTTATATTTGTACATTGATGACCCAAAATGTATCAATGGTTCAGATGTTTAGACGCAATTGACAGCAAGAAACCAGAAAGACTAAAAAAGCAAATGTTATTCACGAGTATGTTCCATCTGGACACGGATGCCTTCTTCTGCAATAACTTAAAAAAAGATTCATCGTTTTCTCTAGTCTTGGCGGTGATCTCATCGATCTCATTTTCGAGTTCAAAGAATCTGAAATGACCATGAGCGACGGACATGTAAAAAGGATTTTTATTAAACGTTTTTTTTTAAATTCACATTCGAGAAAAATTATGCACCAATGGATATTGTAGTAATCCATACATAAATAATAGAGATGCAACGAATATTCGGCAACTATTCGGTATTCTGCCTATTCGGCAACCTTTTTACTATTCGGCCGAATACCGAATGTTTGTTCTATTATTCGGTATTCTGCCGAATAGTTTAAATGTAAAACTGGAAGGAACTAATATCTTGTAGATTGTTGCTATTTCATTGTTAGCTGCAGATGCGTTTATTATAATTATTAATCCTCAAATATCTAATTAATTAATTTAATTTGATATGGAGTGAAACAACATAATAATATTGTTATTATTCATGTTGGAACACAAAAATTTAGAAAAAATGTACCGCGCTGCAAGTTTAGTACATAATATGCGGTCGGGAGTACTGCACGCTCTCGCCATTGTTTTGCTAAATATTCGCCGAATATTCGGTTATTCGGCACATGATCTTGCATAATATTCGGTATTCGGCAAATATACTATTCGTTGCATTTCTAATAAATAATGTAAAAATGGTTATTTTATGCATATGGTTATATCGAATTAATGAAGAAATATTTTTTTCTTCTATATAGATCTTTATGGTTGAGTTTGAGTATGTTACCAAATGAATATAGACTATGAGAAACTGTATGAAAATCATGTAAAAAGAAAATAATTTAAAATTTCTTACTTATTTTTCCACTTTTGTTTATCTTCTTCCGCATTTTCCAATTGACTTTCTATTCCAAATATTCTGTTGTTTAAATATTTTAATCTGCATTCATGCTGTGCTTTTATCTGAACTGCCTGTGAACATAAAAGTATCCCGTCACTACAATTTCCTTAAGTAGAAACTATAGGTTGTAGTCCCCATCTCATAAATATATATAAATAACATTTAAGGTAGGCCCGAGAGTATTTCAATATGAACATTTGAATTTCTTGTTGTTATATATTAAGATGTCTTTTATGCAACGTTTATGTATAAAAAAAAACTTAAGGTTAATTGCTATGCAGCATGTCAGTAAAAGTAATATAATAATTTGGGTTAGTTGGAAGAGATCGCGCCTTTGTATATTGATTGTATTTAATTTGAATGTATTTTTCTATGAAATTATTTGTTTTCAATGTACAGTAATGAATGCATAAATAAATATCTGTTACCATATTTTCTTTCATTTCAATTTTTGATTTAATATCGGCGCATTTTAGTTCAGCATCTTCCAACTGTTTCTGTAGCCTTCTCACCCTGCTACTTGTTGCCAGTTGATTTTCCAAATATTCCACGTAGTTGTTGCCGTTAAATGATTGGTCACTATCTCCCATCTAAATAATGTAAAAATAAATCATTTTACTAATAGATAACAATGACAATCGGACGAATCTCGAAGAAGTGGGAAATTAGCTCTTTTAGCTTTAGATGTTCACGAACGACTAAAAATATTTGCATCAATATTTTTGGTTAAAAACTAAATAAAAAATAAACCGTCCAGTTCAACACTTTTCTCGGAAGCATAGGACAGAAATCAAATTCCTCCATTCAGAACTTCTTTGCTGCAATTTGTTGAATTATCCGTCGGTGAATTGTTGTCGGTGAATAATCCGGCTCTTAATTGAGTCACATCTTTCCATGACATTCCTAGCGCTCTAATGCCGTTTTCATAGAAACGGTGTATTGTGAAAAAGTGAATATATTTTGTTTATTCTTTAACGTAAAATATTCTAGGAATCAAGTAATCATTGCATTCCAATATTTTGTTTTTGTGAATCATCGAAGTACTATCAAGGCGTTAAAGTATTTGTGTATTAATTTAGTATTACAAATATTTTGCATTAGCTGATGTATTATAAGATAATAAAATGTATGTTAATGTGGAATAGTTCGTATACAAGTTAAAAGTATATAATTTTACTTGTACTAAATATTATGGAAATAAGAACCACGTCATATTGAGTTGGAGTGAGTGAAAAAATTATCTGGTATCAACAAAAATAATCGAGATATTCTAAATCCTGCTTACTTGAATATGTTCAACATTGTCATCAGGTCTTTTTTTATCAGAATTTTCTTGAGGTCGTTCAACTGAAAAGCAAAAAATAATATCTATGTAGTAGGTATGTATAGGATTATTAAAATTATTAATATTTCGGTTTATATTTATGAATGTTACGGTCGAAGTTTAGTTGTAATGTCATTTGATTAAATTTTTACAAATTATAATATATTTTTTTATGGATTACTATAAATGAAATGAAAAGCTTTTTATTTCCCTTTTTACAATAGGTACATTTGACTATTTACACAATATATAAATTTTTTTTTTTTTAAAAGATATATCTGGGCCTTGTTTGTTATAAACCCAAATACAACCTTATACACCTTTCACAGTAAGCTACTAAAAGCTTGTGTCGTGAAAGGGGAGTTTGCCGGTACCTGCTATCGAACAACGGACCCCTAGTTCACGAGGCCGAGACTCTACCACCAGGCTACCGACGAACGACGAATTATGGACATCACATATATGGTCTTATCAGTTTTTCTTCTTATCAAACCCATCATGGGCTCCCAATAGTGATCCCAGACGAGCGAGCCAGGGGCAGCCCTCACAGGGACCAAACAATGGAAAGTATGTTAGTCTTTGTAAAAATAGGATTCCATATCGGGCCACCCCCGACCCGCACCACTGTGTACGTCGCTTATTGATTCACGAAAGACAGGGAAATTACACCGTCCCACTAGATAGACTGGGACGGTGATTACAGAAGATTCTTTCTCAAATATATTATTCTAGGTCTCTAATTGCAGAAATAATAAACAATTGTCTAGTTTGGAAAGACTTAGTGATGATTTTATATGTGTAATATGTTGTATAGTTCTTTATATAATTACCTTGTGGTGGTACAGTATTTGTCATTGTTGTATTATGTTTATTGTTTTCCAAAAGCCACTGTTTGATTAGAAATAAAAATAAAATTAAAGACCACGCGTCAATTATTAATGGTTCCATAGACATAATTTTGATTAATGCAGAAACAGTTGAATATAAGTTATCTGTTAAAAATTCATCCTTTGGTTAAAATCTAAATACAAAAATAATCTATATTTATGTTTTTGATTAAATTTCGTTATTATCAAGTACTAGCTTTGGATTGTCGGTAATTAAAAAAGTACTAACTTTGAATTTGTCTTCGCTCAAAGAGTAATTTTAGTAATCGCCATCCATTAATAAATATTTTGATTGACGAAATGATAAATGAATAGAATTTCCTCATTGTTTTTGTGATTTGATTGTTCATTTCTATAATTTGAATTATTTATTTATTTATTTTAATATTTGACGTTGTGGATCCGGACTCTTTACGTCCGTGACTACAAAAATGATGTAATTTGATATTTTGTTTAACTTTGATTGTTTCTTTGATTGACCGTATTTGAAGTTGTGATAAATTTTATAAAATGTATGTATGACGAGTCCAAGTGCCTGCATAATAGGGGCCTAGGGACAATTAGAAACAATAAAACAATTTAATGTAGAACATTATTGAAACTACTGTTTGATAAAGATCACATTTCTTTAAGACTGCTCTCATTTTGTGTTTGGTGTTTGGTAATGTAAGAAGTTTATTTTTATTCGAATCCGAGATGAATACTATTTTATTATGCAGGAGTTTTCATAAAAAAATGAGGGTTTGGTTCCCCTGTCACTGGTAATTGGTCGTTGTTGCTTATTAGCCTGATGGAGTTTCAATAAAGAGATCCCGGGTACGAATTTTCTCTCTGTCTATTTTCTTCACTTTGACGATATAAGTAGATTGATTAGTTTAAGGTTCACTGTGTCGGTGTTTAGGTAGTAGAATTCCATATCGAAATAAACAAAACAAGCGTTTTATTCTACTAATGATTTAATATCAAAAAGTGTTTAACTATCACATATACCACTAAAAAAAAAGTAAAATTATTTGATTACTCTATGGAAAATCAGAAATTAAAACGGGTTGATGAGATTCGCGATTTGGGTGTAATCCTTGATTCTCAACTGAGTTTCCGAAGCCATTATGAGAGCATTATAAATAAAGCAAATAAAATGCTAGGTTTTATCTGCAGAATAACCAGTGATTTCAAAAGAACGGAAAGTCTTAAGGCCTTGTATGTGTCGCTTGTCCGAAGTGTTCTTGAGTATAACTCTCAAATATGGTCCCCATATTTCAAAATCCATAACGACAGCATCGAGCGGGTTCAGAAGCACTTTATCAGAATTTTGTCATACCGTGCCGGTCAAGCTAGAAGTCTAAATTGTTACCAAGATCGCTTAACCTACTTTAATCTTGACAGTTTGCATGACAGACGTATAATTGCCGATCTTTCTCTTCTCTACAAGGTTGTAAATCACAGCGTAGCGACTGCATCACTTGGCGATCTTGACTTCTACACTCCAAATCCACGTCTCCGTAGTACCAACACATTCCGAGTAAGAGTTCACAAAAACAATATCGGCCACTTTAGCCCAGTATCGCGAATGTGCAGATTTTATAACATCTTGTGTGAGAAAGGGGTGGAGGGGGTTGATATATTTAACGACTCGTTGGCTACATTTGGGAGGGAGGTGAAGTGTAATGTAAAATTGTTGACATAGTTTGTTTGTTTCGAGGGTTTCATTTTTCGTCCTTTGCCTGTGGCTTGTTGTCGTACTAGGTGTGCGATTCGTCAAGAGCCCGATTCGGGTTAATTAAACTAAAATAGTTGTGTTGTTGTTCTATGATTATTGTTACATTATATTTTGTTGTTCATTTCTTTTGTTCTTCTTGCACATCATCGTTCACATAACAAATCAACAGAGCAGTTAACCTAAGAAAAATGCGATGATGTGCATTAGCAGGATTATCTCTACATAGAGATTATCATTATCGTGGCATTGTATCTGTGGTGGCGGGGTGAGGGGGCGTGGGTCGGTTTTGCGGTGTTGAGTTGTTCCCTCCGCGGAGGTGTGGGTGTATGTCGTGCTTCGCAGGTGTTGGCATCCGGGGTTGCCTAGTACCATGGGCTGCCCTTGATCCCATTGCTTTGTGGGGTGTGATGTATGCCTGCATTTCTGTGGGGGGGGGGGGTGGCTCGGTGCTGCGGGGCTGACTTGTGCCCCTTTGCCTTGTCACCGCAGATATTGAGTTACGCTTTAATTTTAATTTAATTTAATTTAATTGAATTATCTGATTGTGCATGCTGTAGACGCTCTTAATTGGGGAACTGGCCAGATCTTATTGTATGTTTGTAATTTATGTATTGTGTTGTCAGTTTTCTGTGAGTGTCTCTATGAAATAAAATAAAATAAAAAAATAAAATTTGTGAGAGAGACGTCTTTCGTCTTATCTTCACAGATTGACAATGTCCTCATAAGACGAAAGACGTCTCTCTCACAAATTAAATCATTAGTAGAATAAAACGCTTGTTTTGTTTATTTAGTTTAAGGTTGTTTGTTTGTATTTGGTTTTATTCTGTCGAATCCAACTTTAAAAATGTGTCTACTTCCGTTATATAAACATACATACATGTAAAGGGACTAAAATGTAAATGGCTATAAGAGCCGTAAATTGAATAATAAATAAAATATGCGGGAAACAAGATAATAATACCTACTTATTATTAAAATGGATACTATTTATATATACCTACTTATTATTAATATCTATAAAATAAATAATGAATAAAAAATCTGCCAGTTCAGTGGATCACTGAAGAGATTAAAAAACACATGGCTCGCCGAGACAGGGCTCGTGTCAAACATAAACTTTCCCCTTGTGACAAAAACTGGTTTGCCTGCAAGACTCTTCGTAACTTATGTACAAAAAAATGTAGAAATGCCAAAATTGCGTACACTCACGATCTCTTTAATAACTGTACACAATCTCAAGCATGGAAGCGTCTTGGCTCGCTTGGACTACCTCAAAATAGTAAGATGCACGATGCCATAGATCTAGATCCCAATTTGTTAAACACTCAATTTGCCACCCCCCCGCTTGTTCTGGATAGCGCCGCTAAGTCAAGATCACTGGTCTCAATACATGCTCTGCCTAGACCCCCCTGTGATATGTTTAATTTCACTGAAGTTACGGATGCCGATGTCCAACAGTCTGTAAAGTCCATAAAGTCCAAGGCCACTGGATGTGATGATGTTTGTTTTTCCTTCATTTCGCCTTTTTTTCATTTAATCTTACCTTATATAACACATATAATAAATGTCTCATTCTCACACAATGTTTTTCCGAGAGAGTGGAAGAAGGCATACGTTATACCACTTCCAAAGAAAGCATCATCATCATGTCCAGCCGATTTTCGTCCAATCTCGATCCTCCCCTTTTTTTCCAAGGTCATAGAAAGACTTGCCTATAATCAGCTAAATATTTTCATCTCCCAAAATAATCTCCATAATAACTTCCAGTCAGGTTTTCGTGAGGGTCATAGCACCACAACTGCTCTAATTAAGATTTCAGACGATATCAGACTTGCAATGGACAATCGGCAGTTGACGTTACTGACGTTACTTGATTTTAGCACAGCATTTAATACTGTGGACTTTGACTTGTTGATTGCGACACTGGAAAGCCTCAATATTTCACACTCATGCTCCCTTTGGTTTGAATCCTATCTGAAGGGACGTTTCCAGTGTGTTCGACTGCCTGGTGGCGCTGTCTCTGAATGGGCGGAACTCAGATCAGGTGTACCTCAGGGCGGAATACTTTCTCCTCTTCTCTTCTCAATTTTTATAAGCCCTGTGTCACGCCTTATCAATACTTGTCATTATCACTTATATGCAGACGACCTTCAGATTTACACTCATTTTAATATAGAAAATACTTCTACCGCTGTTGAGAATATATCTGAATGTCTGCGAAAAATTTCAGTTTGGGCAACGAATCATGGACTTATCATAAATCCTACAAAATCTCAATCAATATTCCTCGGCAGTCATTATCACATTTCAAAACTCAAATCCATGACCGTGCCCAATACAACAATGAACTCAGATGTAATCCCTTATTCAACAACAGTGAAGAACCTTGGTGTGATTATGGACCAAAAACTAACTTGGCAGCAGCATATGAATACAATCCGTCGAAAATTTTTCTATTCACTGCATTCTCTTAAAAGATATCAAATGTTCCTTCCAACTAAAATCAAAACCTTACTTGTTCAATCTCTGCTGCTGCCTCTCATAGATTATGCTAATGCAGTATATCTCGATATCAACCAAGACCTGTCAAATAAACTTGAGAGACTTCAAAATTATGGTATCCGATTTATTTTCAATCTCAAGAGGTCTGATCATATCTCCCAGTATCGAGTAAATCTTAAGTGGCTAACTGTGCATCAAAGACGTGAACTTCATATTCTATCACTTGTTTACAAAATACTCTATTCCACGTCTTCTCCCTACTATTTAAAAGAAAATTTCGAGTATTTAGCGAGCCATGGCCTACCATTGCGATCCAATAACGAGCGTCTTCTGGCAATTCCTACACACAGTACCAATGTCTTGTATGTTTTTTTTAAGTAAATTAGTTTTTACTAGGTTTATGTCAATGTGTCGTGGTTAGATGGAGGAAATCACTTTATAGTGATAATCTCGCCACTGCACATCGTCCTAGTTTTAAAAAAAATATATTATTTTGTTAACACTGTAATGTAATGATGATGTGCAAGAAGAATAAATAAATAAATAAATAAAATTAATTAGATACTATAAATAGTCACTAGATACATATTTTCAAATGGAGGATGGTAGATATATTGTAATATTTATTTATTTATTCTTTCTTTAATCATCATCACCACTATTATCATCTCACCCTGGGACTCCTCTTTCGGGAGCAAAGGGCAGAAATCAGCCTCTTCCACTCGAAGGGCTTTGCGCCGATGAGTCGCCGCTTCCCACGATATTTATTCCTAGCGCTCTAATGTAGTTGTCATTAATTATTCACTATACAATAATTCCAAACAATTTCATAGATAAATATATTCAAATTAAATACAATGGTGATAGCCTAATGGTAGAGTCTTGAACTTTGATTCGGGACACCTGGGCTCGATTCCACCCGCTGCTGACTTACATGACGACACATGTATTTTGGCTACCGTTAATATGTTAAAGGTGCATTTTGGTTTATTTCAAATCCAGGTTCATCTTTAAAAAATATGTAAGTTATTACATGTCTACTATGCGTACGTACTAATTTCCATATTTATTTCCGTTGCATTGTTCTCGCAGATTTTTGTTGTATTGTTTTGTTACGGTAGAATATGTATTTATTTTATTTATTTCTTGAAAACACACAACAGACAACAACTATATATATAATGTACAAGGTAGAAAAAAAAAATTAAACATTTCACTCAGTCATCATCCAAAAACCGTGCGTCACAATTAATTTACATTATTTTATATTTATTCATTAATATGAAAAACACAAACACACACGCACACATCAATCATTCGTCTTGCTAGCACACACATACAGTCAATTCCACATTCACACAAAAACATATATACCTACTTAAAATTATACAGATGCATAATATATACAACTTTAGCAGTAATACAAAATTATGGGGGGGGGGGGGGGGTGTCCCATCACACGGCTCACTAGTGCACCACAGACGATGAAAATAATTTCATCTGTACCCGCCTCCTGAACGCAAGCTGAGTTAACCCAAAGATATCGGTATCCGACAGTGCATTGTCGTAAAAACTTGTTAGTCTACCCAAAGGTCCCTTGACACCCGCATTTGTGGTTGCAGCTGACATATAAAACACTCTTTGCGAACGTGAACCAGACGGAACACGAAAACAAATTTTTTCCAAAAGTTGCGGGGCATCAATTATGGAATTACACAGCTTATACAACGTGCAGGAGTCCAACACGTTCCTTCTCTGTTCTAGTGTAGGCAATTTGTTTGGAGGAACATCCACACGAAACCTGCGTTCTATCTGCTTGATACATTTATTTTGAATTTTTTCTAGCTGCACTTTATACTTACTGTAGAGCGGATTCCAAATAACAGAGCAATATTCTAGTTTGGAGCGTACAAGGGATGTATACAATAACAATATTGAATCATAACATTTGAAGCTCTTTGTGGCACGTAGAATAAAACCTAGTGCTCTGTTACAATCCAAAGTTATCTCGTCAATATGTGTATTAAAGTGCAACTTTGAATCAAACGTAACTCCCAGATCACGAATAGAAGAAACAGAAGCAAGTTGATGGGAGTCAATCTTGTAGTTAAAATTGATCTTGCTACGATTCTTGGTAAATGAAATTGTATAGCATTTGTCTAAATTAAGGGATAGTTTGTTTTTGGCACAGTATACATATAATCTATCTAGGTCATCCTGGAGTTCCAAACAATCACGGCAAGAATCAATTTTTTTGAAAATTTTGAGGTCATCAGCAAATAAAAGAAATTGTGAGTTATAAAAGCACTGTGAAATATCATTAACAAATATTGTAAACAATAGAGGACCAAGCACAGAACCCTGCGGAACGCCAGATGTGACCGTATGGACCTCAGATTTACATCCATTCAATACAACCGTTATGAGTCTATCAGTCAAGTAAGACTTTAACCATCTCAATAGGTCACCACTTATTCCACAATTATTAAGTTTTTCTAATAGAAGTTGGTGATCAACCTTGTCAAAGGCCTTCTGAAAATCAGTGTAGACCACGTCTACCTGTATGCGTTGATCCATTGCACTAAATAAAAAATCCGAATATATTAACAAATTGGATGTCGTGGAACGATCCCGCATGAAACCGTGTTGTTAATATAATTACTATATAATTATAATTATATAATTATAATTAACATGTATTATAATTATTATTATTACGCATTTCTCTATGCTGCAATAATAGCTAGGATTTTTTTATTATTCTGGGGAAATAAAAGTATGTATCCAAAGATAACGCTCATATATCTTCGTTGTTTATATAACTCCGTATCTTAGGAAATAAAAAGATAATGCCAAATTTCATGGTTGGGTGTTATAAGATTATGTTAGGCCGTGTGGAGTTAAGCAGCGTTTACACAAACTAAATCTACTTCTTAATATTTGTTACAAAAACTCGGTCTCGAGAAGCAAAATAAATAGCTTTGTCTTATTTTTCTGGAATTAAATGTCGATTAAATGATAATCTACAACATTTTGTTTGCATAATGCAACTTATTTTGCACAAAAGTTTTAGGATGAAACGTCTCGATACTTACGAATTACTTACATTGTGCAAATACAATAAAAAAAACAGCCATTCATTGAGCCATATAAGAAAAAGGCAGTGAAGTTGAATGACGAAATTCTACATGTGGTAAAGTACAAAGTTTATTTGCCGATTTTTTAGATCTCTTAGACCCCTAATGAATAGATTTATTTTTAGGTTTTTCTAAAAACAACTGGCGTGTTTATTGATGTTTCTTTTACAATTAACCATTATATGAGGCTATATATGTACATTTAACACATAAAACTACCATATGACGCTTAAAAAGGCAACATCACTTTATTTAATAGTGTCCCGTACGGGACTGTCCGGGCACTACCAAATAAGGTGACGTCTTCTTGTTGTCTTGTATGGTAGTTTCGTGTGTTGAATTTAAATTTACTATTTCACAACTAGTCAGTTTTGTAAGATAATGTAAACGCAACATACGTAGGTAGCTGTAGGTAACTGGCAACAACTCATAGCTCACAGATATTTATTTACGATTATTATTTGGCACATTCTTTATTTTAAGTGGCTACAATTTTTAAGTCATGTTGCTGCTACTGGTAATAAAATGATAAAATAAGTATGTAGGTATACACAAATATATTCATATTATTTGTTTTAATTTTTTTACGTAGATGAATGAGATGATACAAACGTAGTAAGATGAATTAATACCTATTGTAAATATTTGGATAAAGTAGAAATTATTGTAGTATACCAGGTGTAACAATTTGTTATCTTCCATACATTTGCGAAAAACACGAAGCAATATTGCGAGTGAAGAAAAATATTGCTTACTACAATATACGGATAACGTGTGTTTCTAGTATATTAATATATTACTTGAAACACTTTTTATCCCTATATTCCTTTAATACGATTTTTTAATATGATTGTTAACATGTCAGAGGTTAACGCCGTAAATATGTGAAAATAAATAAATTAAAATAAAATAAATACCTAGATTCAAATGTTAATAGAGTTGTTTGATATGTGTTAATGTCTAATATAGTTATTAAATTCTTTATGTTGTACCTATACTCACTATTTATTAAATTCTGTATACTTTTGCTAGTACTAATATACATTTTTATAAGATTTTTATACTAACTGGTTGATTACTATTGTCATTCGCACATTGTTCCCAAACTCCGTAAAACAATACATGTTAAGATGAACATTTAGTCGATGTATAAAATGTTACTTCAATCCCTAGTACTAAAATATAAGAAGCTTCAAAGCTTTGTTTTTGTTCTGCTTAAATTTTCTGTTCTATCTCTTTTACTCAAATGTTCAAGAATCTGTGGGTTAATGGATTAACGATCTCAAGCATTCTCTAGATAATGATTATAGGAAGAATTTTATAGCCTGGTGATAACATCAAACATTAGGAAGTAACCCTGAGCCTAATTTCAGGGACGTTATCTTATTGATATTACGTTCATTTCTGTGTAAGTAAGTCGTTGTCACGTGCCATCCTTGATAGGATATCACCATAGTATTGTAAAGTAAGTATATAGACCACCACATCGGTACTACCAATCCATTACTATTCTAATTATTGTAGGTAGGTACCTACATTAAATTATCAGGGAAAAACTATAATTGAATTTTATTAAACTATAGATACTTCAATAAAATTTTACAAGGGTCGTTAGATAACATTCGGCAAAGGTTTATATTGAGATTTGGAGTGCTTAGTGTCTACCTACTTATATTAATATTGTGGTTTATCTGAATTTGACATTCCCCTTTGAACTTTTGCTCCTGCTGTGCGCAATGGAAGTTAGCTTAAAAATAGAACGACCAGCACGGCGCGCCTTGTCGTAGTATCTGATATCTAATATAATATACATTGTGAAGATGTATGCACATAATATATGTATCTACATCTACTGACTCAAATGAAAATATCAATTTTGTCTATTCCATCCGTGTGTAAAAGGTAAATTATTCTTCTTGCTATATTTAATATGTTTATATGCTATATTTAATATTAAATATGATTCATATTTAATAATGTACCCAACCGAGGGTCTTTTGTATTCCTTAGAAGAAAAGTCCATATACGATATATATTCTAGGCATCCAAATGTCTCATATTTTCGTATATAGAATGTCACCTGAGAAAAACTAATAGCCAATAAAACCAACTGTTAATAAATCGTAGACACAAAATAGCCTGGATTTGTAATTAATCCCTAGAGAAAACGGCACTCCTCAGTGCCAAAAACCCCCGTACGTGGAATAATCCCTAAGTTTTATTTTTTAATATACATAATATATACTTAATGATTTTTTATTGAATAAATTATAAAAGTGTGAATGTTAGATTTATCTGTGAATGTTCGCGAGATGTCTTTGTGAGCATGTTAATATGATTTATTGATATATTGTGCATGTTAAGTTAATTGTGTGAATTTTGATTATTTCACTATGATTACAATATATCAAACATCTGTTTTGCACCTTGCAATAAATTAAACATGAAGAGAATCTATAAATTAATTTATTTATATCCTCTCCGCTGTTTTCACAAGGCAAATAATAATATTAATTTAATTTTATGGATATAAACACAATGAGTTTTATTATTTTTAATTTATAAATTACAATTTATTTGTTTTACAAAAAATATTTTAAATAATGTGACATATGTTTCGGCTGCAATGCCATAATCATACGTATGATTATGGCATTGCAGCCGAAACATATGTCACATTATTTAAAATATTTTTTGTAAAACAAATAAATTGTAATTTATAAATTAAAATTATGGAGTTTTATAAGTTGTACACCAATAAAATCATAGAGTTTTATTATGTTCTATGATAGGCACAGGTGACTTTGTAAATCGAAACCAGATTACTGCACAATGTACATATCATCAAATATAGTAAAACTCAAATAGTTTGTGTTTATTTCCGTAAATTAATATGAAGTTTAACAAAATAAACGTCAAATCAATCAATAAATAATTTTATGTTGTTGAAATAAATAAGCATTGTACGAAACGAAGGAATCAAAGGAAAGTGTTTTAAATTATTTTTTATAATAGGTACTAAAACATTATTTTTTCACAACAGAAACAAGTGTAGGTATGTATCTAACATATAAAATACGAAGTATGAATGTATATATTTAAGAGAAAATACCTACCATCCCCGTATGTATATAGACACTTAATCAATTGAAACAGGAAGCTGTAGAGTTAATGTACACACTTTCTATGTTTCAGTTTAGGTCAATGTCCGAAATCCGATAACAATCATTGGCCATTTCATTAAGTGATGTTTTTCATGCCCGAAACCCTAAAAAATATATTTAATAATGTTAATAAATTGTGAGAAGTCACTGTACTTCGAATTTCACACTTCTACGTCCCATGATTTCTATGATTTTAAATTAGGAGTAGGTATTTCGGATTGACATGGTTAATTTTTTTTTTCGGAGCCTGATCTTACATAATATTCTACATTAGTATATTGGTAGTGAAGATGTGAATATTGATGCACGGTCCCCTTACACAGAATGTACGATACGATATATAAATTATAGTTGTGTGTAGTAAATATATTGTACATAATAAAGTGATGTAGTAGGTACATAGATAGATAGATACTTTCATACTTTACTAGATCCTCCCTTTCATTAAGGGATTACTCACGTCACAGCGAGGCGCTGCGATCAATATTTGCTAGATACTCGCGGCATATAAACCTACATACATATACAATACCGTAACATAATGTGGCACACTCACGTGTAAATGTATGTACACATTAGGGCCTACATATTCGTATTATTTTGAATTTCGAACCTTTTGAATCCGGAACATAATTTGATTGGATTATATTTAGTGACAACTAAGATGCAGTTGACCCATGAGGAATAGTAACTGGAATATGTTTAAGCTGAGTTCATGACTTTTGAATACGTTTGATAAGTATTTATTTTATTTGTTTATTTATTCTTTACAATACATTAATTACAAGCAAATTTACACAAAAATACATTTCAAACAAATAAAATCATTAATTAATATACAGAGGGGGAGTTTATCATAGAGGCTCGATTTCTTCAAACTAAGCAATTTATGAACTTAATATAATTTTTTTTAAAATTTATTAAGCACATTTACGACATACCTCTTTTGCATGTTTATAAACATTAAAATAAGTTTTTAAAAAAAATAACAACAACAAGTTAGTCATTATGCAGTTCAAATGAAATAATAAAGGAACGAAAACACAAGACAAAAGTTGTAGGTCAATTTGGTAAATCTAAAATAATTATGGATCAAAATGGCAAGTATATATTATCTTTATAAAAACGAAAATTTGGATTTGATATCATAAAAAGCAAAAAAAAATGTTTTGTATTAAATAAAAGAATAAAAACAAATAATAATAGCTTTTTGCTGTAAATGTTTCCGAACTCTGGAGTAACGAATTTTTGAAAACCTTAATACACATACTTTCTTTATGGATGATATTATGTATACATAGATATATTATATACATCGCACAACATTTATCAAATCTCAGTTATTTAGATTCATCAGGAGAACGTTATGAATTTAATAGTCGAAATTAATGAAATATCTTTTTATAGCCTTCCATAAAGAAATACAGGGTGTATCGTCAATATGAAAAAAACTAGGTTAAAGGAATTTATTTTGTGCTTTTCGAGTCTTCCACCTTTTCTATTTTCAAGGACAGTTAATAATCGAATATTGGCCAGATTTGCTGAAAATAGTTATATCACTGAAAGATTATTAAAAATCTTCTATTATTACACCTTTTTTATTGAAGAAAGACAAAAATAACTATAAGTAGTGAAAATGCCTACAATAATGTAATACAATAATAAAATACTACACCCTCCTTTACACGAGACTTGTCTCTATAAGGAGGATGTTTAGATTTAAGTTTTATCAAATAGTCTATGTATTGTAATGTCTGTATAATTATTGTTAAATAAAATAAATAAAAAAAAATAAAAAAAAAATGGTTATTTAAAATATCGCTTTTTCACGGCAACCTATATATTCATTTAACGCAGTTATTTCACTGGTCACCCCATTTGTGGGAGACAGCGTGATGGTATTGATAAATAAGTATTGAAAAAAAAAAAACATTTAAAAAACGACGGCTCTCTCAAATGTATAGCGCACACACATATCTTATGTATTTGAACTATTTTCTCTTTCTTTCATCATTTTTAGGGAAAGTAAAAACTACTCAATCATGCTTATGGGTGAAGAAACAAAGAAAATGAGTTGTCTGCTTTCCGATTTACTAAGGCGGGTACCTATTTTAATCGACGCTGATCTACGCTGGAACATGGCTGTAACAAATGCCTGTAAAAAGTTTTAAATTACCGTTCGTTATATTTCTCATTAATTGTCATAATTGAAATCGCTGGCAGTACGTATTATCTGCAAAATAATCACATATATAACTAAATTTTATAGTTTGTATAATTTATATTATTTGCAAATGATTGAGTTCACAATTTTATAATTAGTACCTATGCAATTTATGTATTTTATCCCATATGAGATATTCAACAAACACCGCGGCCATTAAAAATTCAATCTTTGCGCCAATCGTCGCCGGAAGATGCTGGCAATCGGAAAGTTGGTAACCCATTTTCTTTGTCTTTAACCCTTAGATTATAATGATTATAAATTTTGTAAACACATAATTTTCAGCTAAATTGTGATCAAATATATATATAATGAGTTACAATCCATTGGATTGGTCTGCAACGAGTTTTGTCTTTCTTCTCCATTCCTCCCTATTCTCAGCCAGTCTTTTCAGCTCTACGTATGAGCTACAATTCATGTCCCTCTTCAGTTGGTCCATATACGCATCTCTGGGCCGGCCTCTGCCGTTTGTGCCCTCGGTCCTACCCTCCGCGATGGCGATGAGTCCTGGGTGCCTGATGTTGTGGCCAATCCAGTTAGCTCGTTGTTGGCTGATTCTCTTAAGGAGTTGCCTTTTTTCGCCTACCCTGTTTAATACTTCTTCATTTTCGACGTGTTCCCACCAATGGATCTTCAGCATGCGTCTGTAGCACCACATCTCAAAGGCCGCCAACCGTCCGCTTTCAATCTTGCTGATGGTCCATGTCTCACAACCATAAAGCAAAATGCTCCATACGAAGGCTTTAGTAAGGTTCTTCCTTACGCTTAAATCAATGTTTGGGGATTCCAATATTTTAGACTTTTTGTTATTTAATTTAATTATGTTAACATTCCTTTCTCAATTTGGACTCCCTGTTGATTTTGTTTCTCAGGATTTTATATTCCTTTTTTCCTTCTTCTGTTTTCAAGTTCTTCAATCTCCTTCTTTCCTCAATCATTTCTAATATATCGTTCGTGATCCATTCTTTTCTAGCTTGCGGCTTTTCTTTTTCTATTACCTCGTTTGCCGCTGTGGTAATTTTATCTTTGATTTTCTTCCATACTCTGTTAACACTTTCATTGCTCTCAAAATCGCAAACTTTAGTTTTTTCGTCGTATTTCTCTTTTACTTTTTTTGTTTTTAACAGCTTTAAGTCCCATCTTTTTGTGGTTCTCTTCTCGAGGCTTTTGAATTTCAGTATTGTTTCCGCCACAACCATATTATGGTCGCTATCAATGTCAGGGCCTGCATAGCTCCTGCAATCTTTAATTTGGTTTCTATGTGATCAAATAACACCATTAAAATACTCCAGTACAAAATTGTATAAAATTGAAGCTGTCAAGTTAGTTCGTGGAGCGTACCACCAGATGACAGACTTTTTGCTTTAGAATCGTATTGAAGTACACCCTGCATATCACATCTATACAATTGATATCAATATTGAAAGTATTTTTTAAGTATTGACTTAATTTTATTTATAATTGAAAAACCTGTCCAATTATTTACGCCATATTTCGTTGTTACCATGAACAATCAAATAATAATAACAATACAATATATCCTTTTCCACTGAAATATTATTCTTGGAAGAAAAATATAATTTCGTGTCTGTGTTTTTCATATTGGTCCTTTTATTTGTACCTATCCATTGTCTGGGAGCTTTTGACGTTGTATTGTTTTCAATTACTTTGTGCTATTCAAATGTTAAGTATCCAATCATTATTTGAAATATTTAATAAAAGTTCAATGTAAATATATAGCGTTGCTTTATAATATGTAACTTCTATTAATTACATGTTGTATTGTATTTTAAATAAATCTATATCATATATATCACGTTTTAAGGCATTTTACATCTTCAGTTCATACTGCAATGAGGTATTATTTTTGAAAAGACACCATAATTTTATTGGAAGCATTACAATTTTCGGCCAATGCGATCCCAGACAAAACAAACATTTACAATAGTGCTTTTACTTCCCTTATAAATTTAGCTTGGGCTATAGGAATATGTTTATATTCAGGGAAATACTATTCAACAATCGAATTGCCTTTGCTATTGGTGTTTCTGCTAGAATGTTGGTTCTGCTTGTAGGTGGATAGAATAGCACATGCTGACATCGTTAGCGATATGTATGTCACCCATCCTGAATGTTTTAACTTTTATTGGCACGGAGAGGACGTTTTGCATGTTTATTACAAGCAGTTGGTCTGCTGGCTACCCTACTTGTAGGAGGTGCTGTGGTAGGATGCTTGAATGGATTCTATATCATGAAGCCGTTTTCAGTGCATTCTTTGTTACGAAAAGGAATATTGATGAGTAAAAGAAGTAGAAGTAACAAATTATTTTCTGTATTTTGCTACTGCAGGTAGAGTGAGGAAATTTTGAGAAAATTTTCATATCCTATTTACAAGCTAAAATAATTTGATGACATTAAAAGGATGATATTTTGAAACCTCTTTATAAGCGACATGGGTTATGTTCTATTCGTGTCCTTGTAGGAAATTAATTTATCTAACATAGATTGAAAAGGTCTCTTATAATTTATACATAATTTTCTTGCCGTAAATTAAGAATATGTTTAGAGAAAGTGAATGAGTATGTTTATTTGGGAAATATTTTTGCGAGGAATGAAAGATACGATAAGGAAATCAAAAGAAGAAAAGTGGCTGGTGCTAGAGTAAACGGTGCACTTTGATCCATTGTTAGCAATAGCAATATGAGGAACATGGCAAAAATGCTGATGCACAATACCATTCTGCACGATTGCAAGCAAAACTAATCCATATGTTAATGTGTTCGACACAATGTTGAAGATATTTTAGTTCATGAGCTCTTTTACCAAATTCAAATTAATTCTTTTATATTTTTATAGGTACTATGTGGCAAATATTTTATGCGGTGGTAATAATATTGGTAAAGTAACCCAAGTTTAAAGTATATATTTAACCAGCCTAGTGTAAATTCGCAACCTTTCAGACTCTATTATGTAATTTTAATTTGTTTTTTTTTTACTATCTTTAGATGGAGGTGAGTTTTTAGGATTGGTTTAACTCACGGTAACTCACATCGTTATAATTTGAACCCGGACGTCTAAAAATAATCATAACGTAATCATAACATTATTATTTAGAAGGAAACAGGTAAAGATAAAATTCATCTCTTGAAAAATATATAGGTGATCGAACTTTAATTTATACGTTAAAATAATATCTCCATAATTTATGAAAGATCATTCTCCGCATATTTCGTGATTAATAATATGGTATCGATGTGGAATAAAAATACTTTTTTCCTATTACTTATTTATTGATGTATGTGGATTTACATCTTGCATAGGTATGTGTTCGACAGAATTTGCTAGATAATATAAATATAAAATTTATCGTACAATTAAATGACTAAATATGTGCAGAGCAGGGTTTTCCATCCGTGTCCCTGATTAAATGTCCAAATAATGAGAAAAATTGGAATTGATCAATTATATAAAGTATTATTTTTTGTAAAAAGGAACCTTCATAGTACACAAAAGTTTTGACAAAAACGGGAAGAGATTGTGACATATTTTAATGTCCTATATCAAATCGAAATTGTCAAATTCTGAAAATTGTGACCTAAAATAATGTGTCATTATTTTACTCGCCGTATTTTTTACACTCTCTATTGCGCCCCCGCGAAAGAAAATTGGGAACCCCAAGTGAAGAGCATACGAAAAGCTAGTTTCTTACATAATATGTTTTTGATTTTCATTTATTTTGCGAAAACTACAATTAATGAAATAAATAATTAACTCATTGTATGGAAATGTGAATAAAACATTACGTTTATTATTCTATTGATTGCTTTTCATGATACAATACAATATTCATAGTACAGTACAATGTAATAAATTAAAATATGTACAAAAAAAAAGCACAATAACGCGAGGTCATTTTCGTTACATTGTATTACTCACGAGTACATTGTCGTTTTATAGGAATGTTGTAAGAAAGTGAGGAAGGAAGGTTAGTGTAGACTGTAGAGTGTATAGCGTAGCATATAGTACAGTAGAGGTATTTGTAAGTAGACATTGTTCCCAACACAAAGGCAAAGTGAAAGAGTTCAGCTTATTTCAATTTGCCCCTTTCAATATGTCCCATTAGATTCAGGACTCCTCAAAAGACTTTTCAAGTTTATTGCATTGGAGGAAAACTTTATAAAAGGCATTTACTTTGGTATTCAATGGCGGTATGATATTACAATAATAGATATAACTTAATGTAAGAATATGTATTGAATATTTGATAAATGTACTCCTTCTGCCCGTCTGCGTAAGTACATATGTAGCTATCGGACGATCTGTATATAAAAAAACGTGGTATATTTTCACTGTCTCAATAAACGAAATCTCGAAGTGTCTTGTTTCTTACTTTGCGGCATTAAATATTTTTTTTATGCGGTCATTTAAAATATACATTATAGCAATAATTATAATAAGCTTATAATAATTTATACCTTATAGCAAACTAGTTGGAACAGCTGGAGCAATGGTAGCTACTTAAACTTTAATTTTTAGCGTTAAAGAAAAGCTTGGTATGAGAGACGTGATGATAGCATCTTCGATTTACAATAATTAAATACTAAAGTACCTACTTGAGTTAGTACACTTTATTTTACAAAGTTATTTGAAGTTGCACCAAAGAAATTGATTCATATTAGTTAATTCTACGTATATATTTACGTACCCTTTCACGACACAAGCTTTTAGTAGCTTACTGTGAAAGGTGTATATGGTTGAATTAATTATAAATAAAACACTTATTTTTGGACATGTTGAACGAATGAACGAGGTAAGAATGACAAAGAGGATATACTTGTCTGAAAGAAAGGGTGTGAGGAAACGCGGGCGTCCGAGAACCACGTGACTTGATCACGTGGATCAAATTCTCAAGGACGGCCGCGTGTTGAGTAAGAGGAACCGACGTGCGTGTATGAGAAACTGTATGAATGTGGAGGAAGTGAAGGAAGTGTGCAAAGATAGATCTGTTTGGCGTTCCGTTCTCTCTGCCTACCCCACTTGGGACACGACGTGAGGGTATAGTATAGTACACTTATTTATAGTATATCCACAGTGATTTTTTATTGGACGCGACCCGGCTTTCAAGAGCTTGTGTATAAGGTTGTATTTGGGTTTAGAACAAAACCCAGATATATCTTTTTTTTTTAAAAAAAATATTACAAATATAAAAATAAGAATAATTATTTGTACTGTGTCTAGAGAATACTTATTTATGAATTATTCCTATATGTATTTAACATATTCCCGTGCGCTTGCCACTCCTAGATTCGTGAATGTTTCTTTATGACATCATGTTTGTATTTGAGGGTACCTATCTATAATGTATATATATATATAATAATGTGATAGGAAGGTAGTAGGTACATATCGCAACATGTTATGTATTAAGGTAGGTAACCGAGGCAGGCAGCGTATAATATTATTATTATTATCACAACAGGAATATAGTCATGCATATATTCTGTACACATTAACCCCCACCCCACCCTCGCGATATGCAGGGACATTAGTAACTCATTTATCATATTATGTATATAATATGTACAACAAGACCATGTTTTATTTCGCTTTAAAATTAATAACAATGACGTGATCAACGTTAAGCGTGATCTTAAAATATTCATTAAAAAGAATACCGGGTTAGTTGGAAGACATCGCATTTTAGCGATAAACTCGCCCTCTGTACGTTGAATTGTAGGTATAACTGACATTTTTATGACACTGTTTTATTTTGTTAGATTGTAACCAATGTGCAGTGAAGAATAAAATAAATAAATAATAAATAAAATTCTGAAAAATATTGACGCAAATTAAAAGCGCGAATAATGTATTAAATAGGTATTTATATAATTCACAGTAATTTATATTTTCTAGTTATTGAGTACTGCTTGTATTTTCATTATAATAATATTTATTTCCTTTTCTTCTTTCTCAATATACCGTTCTTATGTAAGACGTTAATGATTACATAACATCTTGATTGTTTTTTTTTATGGTAAAAGATAACGAATAATTAATTGGTTTTCAAATTTATTTTTCGTTATTAATGTAAGAAGGATTTTTAATACCGCTGATAAAGAATATTCATAAATTCATATTTAATTTAATAAAGAAAACTCTATAGAAATAAAAAAACAAATAGTTGTTCAGCAAGAACCCAAAAACCTTGTAAAATTATCAAAAAGAATTTGAATTTGTTATTCCTGTAAATAGAGAATAATAATTTTTAAACGCTATTTTCAAGACCGACAGAGGTCATCTCATATTTTGAAGGTTTTTTTAGTGGTTGCTTGATCTTTACACGTTTTTCGATTGATGGGCAAGTTTACATACACATTATGTTTTTTATTTTATTTTTATATTTTGAGTGTATTTACTGTCAAAAAATTGTTAAATATTACTTTATATGCTTGTGTTTGTTTGTGCAGTTATCTATTTTAATTATATCTATTGTGTGCTTGTTTATTGTAAAATCCATTCTCGGAGCGTTTTCATTGCTTATTTGTTTCTATTTTATTTTTTTAATTAAATTTTTCTCCCATTCCTACCACAGGCAGGCTATAATTTTTCCAGTTAATTTGTATAATGTAATTATGTTCCGGTTAATGACGGGAACGGTTACCGTTAAACTGTGTTCCTACTCTAATATTCCTATTATAAAATTTAAAGAATAAAGTGTTTATTTTTCATTAAGTCCATTTAATCAACATACTCTTTCTTTTCGTCTTTCGGATATAAAATTAAGAGTGTAAATTTACAGTTTTATAATATTTATCAATTAAAATAGTCTCAGAGTTATTAGGAAAGTTATTAGTTTCTTACGAAAGCATTCATCATGTATTGAGTGAATATATTATTTGACTTATTCTACTACTTACTATCAAAGCATATTCCATAAATGTGTATATTTCATATTTCCTTCCAGCACCCGGCAAAGAATTGGTCTTACATTCTTTTCCTTAAGTTTTTGGGTGTCCTGTAAAGAACAGATGTTCTAAAAATAAAGACATTTTACATCTTAAATTCAACAATGCGGTTTACCATCCATCCTGAATGTCTTATTTTTTTGTTGGCGTGAAGAGGACAGCTTTAATGTTTATTGCATATGGCTTGTCTGCAGGCTACCCCACTTGTAGGATATGCCGTGATAGTAGTAGTTGTAATTTACAACATTAGTTATTTGCGATTTGTGATAAATATTTATATTCATTATTGTTGACTAATGGCACTACACAATTATATTAAAAAAGTTTTGTTGTAGAATAGTTAAATCACATTGTTTTTTAAGTAATTTAAATCATAATTTATGTCATAATTTTATGATTTCATCAGTAAACTACGGCTTATTCTAAGATAGATTACGTCGTAGGCTTAAGTGAAGTGAAAGGGATTTAATTTATATTTCGAGTACCTACATGTTTTATTATTCCAACCTTTCTGTTAAGTCTTTACACGAGTAATGAGAATAATTATATGAAAGTATAAAATATGAAGATTTCCATTTCTTTTACGCAGATTAGATATTTTTCACAAATATCTTAGATTTTATAAAGTACGTTTTTGTCACTGAAATAGGATTTTAGGATAAAATAACCTATATAAATTATTTTATTTTTAATATTGTGCTTGTGTGTTTAAAACAATACAATTCATACTTAATGTAGGTACTATATTTTTGTCGTTGTTAAATAAACACTTAAGTTTAAACCTTACTAGGATTATTATAACAACCTTGGTTGCTTCCTAAGGTTGATTTCGATATAAGAAGGGATCAATCTAATGTTTCATAGTAAACTGTTATGTCTTTATTCACAGCGTGCAAATAAATATAAAAATAAAACACCTTTTGGGATTATCTCTGAAATTGCCGCGCTTAGAGTTTTCAATTTGTGGAAACGTTTTTATTCGCATTTGGTTAGTTGACAAAAAAAGTGGAAACATTTTTGCCCTCGTTATTTTGGAATTATGTAAGGATTTGCTGCCTACACCTATATTTATATACATAGTGTCGGTACCTATATAACATTCTCGTTATACAATGAGTAAGTATCGCTATTTATATAATGACATTTATACTAACTTTTTGGTTGAAATTTTTAAATGTCTCGTATCATTTTTGTTACTAATTTATTCGTATTACAGTTGATAGGTATAATACATTCCAATCTAATCATGACAATATCGCTATTTTGGTTTCATATTTTGGTTTGCTCAAATCACTCGAATAAGGAAAAAATAAAATGTTTCAGTCGTTTCTTCTTCATTATTTTTATTTTCATCTGTGGGTTTTGGGAGATCGGTAAATTTACTTACAGGAAACAAGGATTCTTTGTAATATTTTCCATAGAAATAAACAAGATACTTATGTTGTTTCCGGTATCAAGATGATATTTTAGAAATAATATTAGTACAATATTTTTATACGTATATTTCAGTGGATTCCTGAAATTGTTATTTACAAAGGAATAATAAAGAATACAACCTTATAATAATATTCCTACCTTTATTATTGAATGCCAACTTATCTGAATTCATTTGTTTGATCTAAAAGACAGTTTATGGGTAGCAAGTATTTTACAATTCTATTTATTTATGTATTAAATTTTGCAAGTACTTAGATAACATAGTGTATGTATCATAAGATCTACTTAACTGAACATGACCCCGTAACAAGGCAGACTGAATCAGTTATTTAAATCTGCTTTCTCAGCGCAGCGATAGTTATTTACCTTAATCTAGTTAATTATGTTATCTCCTGTGATACAACATACACGTCCATACACATACGTTATTAATTTAAATATTTCAAAATACAGATGAGGGTACCTATTCAAAAATCATAATCTTGAACGTGGATACAAATTAATATCTAAAAATCTTATTGGCGAATACATGAAAGTTTTCCTTGTACAATTAATATGAATAAATACAATTAGAATATTTCAACACATCCTATTTTAACTAATAAGTAATAATAATTGTTAAACAAAACATGGAAACTCAACATGATAACCATTTTATGATAAGTCTTAAAGCTTTCTGTTAAATGAATCTCGTCACTACAGTTCAAGATTACACCTATGTATGACTTCCAAATTAAAGTGTAATCAATATTCTGACTTGTATGCTTTTGTGAGATTTGCTTTACCTACCAGTGAGCGATATATTTATACTAAATACTGGGTACGTACTTAACCTAAATGGAAATAAATCGATTTGACTTCATTATATTCCTTCTTACAATGAATGTAATCCCTCCAGATGGCAAAATAAATTAATTAATACGCTTTTAGTCATTTAAATCCCTTGTTGTTGAAGGTCGTTTAATGTTTTATGTAAAGATTAGTACTTCCTGGATTTCCACGGGGATAAAAGATCGTAACGAAAAAATAACACAAAATAATAAGAGTAATCTTTTGTACACAAAGTCTTATTCAGAGAAATATATTTTATTCTTCTTGAGTAAACACGTATTATTATTGTTAGTTATTAGTATTGAACATCCGTATTCGTTATTTGGTAATATAATTAATATTAATTTATTATATCGTATCTTGTCATCAATCTATCGTCTTATCAATCTAATAAGATCGATTACCGATTGATGTCACAATGAGAACGGACTGTTGAAGATAGTTTGTTACTGTTATGTATCCACTCACATGTACATAACAATATTTATACGAGTATGCTAGTAGAGATGTATTAGGAGTTTAATAAATTGTTTTCCACCTTTCCTATACAGTAACTACGTTTATGTTTGTGTTTCTCGCGGGAGACTCAAGTAAGTGAAAAATAATACGACCTTTTGTCAACATTGTGACGTTGACGTTATGTGTCGTGGGGCGGCGCTGGGAGTAGCTTCCGGTCACTTAATTCTTTTATTTCCGGTGTCGTTGATTCTCTTCCTCTCTCTGAACAAACAAACGGACATATTAGCCACGCCCTCGACACAAGGAAGAATAATGACCTCGCCTACAACATCTTGACACGTAAACAATTTGTTCACTCGCCTTTGTTCTTTCGCTTGTTTTCGTATTGCTTGCTTTGCTTCCCATGGCCACTGGAAGATTTTACATCAAACAATATGCTTTATGTTTCTAATAGTCAAAATTGTATATTTGTTTATATTTCATGCACCTGTCAGACTCGTTATTATATATTGATGAAGGCTTGCTTTTATTCAGCATTTTACTACTTTGGATAATATTTAAAATGCCTACTTACATAGTTATTTGAGAAGACGTTAGGAAAAATCAATGATAAATTCTGCTTTTGTGCATTGCATTACAATATTTACTAGAATTTCAAATAAAATATTGCCTTCATTATCAAACGAATCACAATTTTATTAATATTCAGAGCAATTTTTACTATTTGTGTCAAGATGTAGAATTATTATACAAGAACAATTTCTTGATACCACTATGTTTGATACATTGAAAATTTTCAATTTTTTACAGTGTTTCTATAACAAGAACATAAAAATGTTGTTATAAATAAATTAATGAAGTTCAAGTGAATATAATTAAAGTAGTTATTAAGTATTGATCAATTTTTAAATTCTACAACTAGGTACATTATACAGGGGTTAACAGTAAACATAAATTTATATATTCAAATAATATGTACCAGGTACCTACATACATAGTATTAATGCTGATTATATTTTGTCTCACTATGTTGTTTTATTAACCCGGAAGAATCTATTTTGTTATGATTAGACAATATTAAATTTACTCAGTCGGAAAACATTCTTTGTTGATACAAAATAGGACCAAAATCATTTTATCTTACAAAAGTAGAGCACGATACATATACCTTCCTATAACAGTTTCATAATTTAAGATGAAATCTTCTTATTTTACATGCCGTGTGTTTCTCAAAATATGATCATTTGTAAACACATACCTATACGCGATTGAAAATTCAATTTTGTTCCTGAGACACATTATTTTCATTTTTTTTTATTTATTTATTTACAACAATACCAAACTAAACTACTACTAAAATCAATATAACTTAACACAACTTTTTATTAACCTAATCTCACGTGTTCTAAAAAATAATAATAATAAATGGAATTTACTGCCTCGCTAGGGTTCCGTCTGTTCTGAGGCAGTGCCATAATATATATTCACGTTAATTTTAATTATTCAGTAATATTTAATGGATGGATTTTTGAATTGACACATTGTGTTTGGTCGGTGACTGAAAATTGTATAAATGATTTGTTGTGTCTCAGCTATGGCGTTCCTCTTTTTATTTTGTTTCTGTTCTTATGATGATTGGATGCATGATTGAATATAATTGATTTGGGTATATGGTTTATGAATGTTTCTTTTAATGAATTTATTGTATTTGTATTTAAATTATCATTATTATATTTTTTGACTTGAACTGGAGTATAGCTATGTTTTGTTTGTTTTTATATTTTTGTACATGTGTTGAATGATTGTGTGATATTTTAAAGTTTATCTGTATACTTATAAGGGCAGTTGCCGTATATTGTGTTAAATAAATAAATAAATAAATACATGCCACATACATCTGAGCCCGTAGACAATTTGTACTTGGCGATCGCCTACAAACGAATTTTCGTCAATAACTGCAACAATAACGCATAATTATACGGTACGTGTAGGTAGATTGTCGAAAAGTTCGCCAGTAGACGATCGCTAAGTACAAATTGTCTACGGGCTCAGATCCTTATTTATCTATACCATAACAGTAGCCTGTGTATTGACAAAATGTAATGAACATGCAAATTGTTTTACTTATAGGTTGGTTGACATGTCTCATTGCCTAATTGTAGTGATGATTTTTAAATGTTTTGTGCGAGATGTTTTTAACACTCAACTGATATAGGACACTTGAAAAATTACAGATGTAAGAGAGATACACGTTTTCTATTCCGGGGATTTGATAAGAAAGAAGACAACTTATTGTATAAAGAAAATGATAAACCTAAGTTGTAACTACTATACTAGTTTAATATAATAATTTCTTGCATGAACATTTTTCAGTATGGTTTGATATGAAACAATGTGTTGGTTGAAAATGAGTACAGCCTACTTACTGCACAGTACAATGAGAATAGAAATGAAATGGATATCCGGCAACCATCCGGTCAAGAATCGATCAAATACCAAATAGTAGCTTATTATCCAGGCGGATACCGAATAGTTGCTAAATATCCAGACGAATACCAGATAGTAGCTCAATACCCAGATGGATACCAAGTAGCCCTTAAATTCAAACAAATTCATGAAATCAACGTTTTTAATGTCCATATTTTACTATTATTCGTTTATTGATTGAGGTATATTTATTTGCATTATTAAACATTTGAACCACACAAAGAATTCACAGAACGTCTAGAAATAACCTCCTTTTTGGTTCCTCTCAACCCATGCCAAGTAACCAAGTACTTAGACACCGACTGAAGCATCCCCATCCACTGAACGAATTTGAGTGGCGTACATCTACTGACCATAAAATCTCAATTATCATCAAAAAATACTGTCATGGAATAACTCATTCTGAACTAAACAAGTCACTTTAGTTGCTGGATGTTCAGTTATCCATTTTAAGATATCGATTGGTAACCATCCGTTTCATATTTGATTAAGATACATCTGTACTGTATAACATTATGTATATAATCTACTATGTATGTATGTAGCAGTTTTCAGTAAAATGAGGTCACCTCACTGAGAGGCGTATTACAGTGCTAAACAAAGATGGCAAAAAATAATACATCCGTTGTATAGAAATGTTTGCGTAGTAAGTACCTACAACTTTTATATAAAACAAAATGACACAACACAAGGAAAATAAAAATAAACTTTATTGTACAAAATATTAAACTAAAAATAATAAGCAGAAATAGGATTGTAACATAGTATTTACATATAATTTAGCACAATGGGCGAGTATATCGCAGAGGCCCGATGTCCTCCAACTAAAGATCGTTCATATGTTTGCATTTTTCAACTTTTTAGATAATTGATAAGAAATCTGTATTCTGTATACAAAATATTATTTATTGACTGTTTTTCAGTTTTCAAGAAATATCTTATATTCCATGACATTCGGAATGTCGAATAATCGACCTTAATATCGAACTGAAGATACCTATAAATGTCTGGATGTTTCACGAAAATCATCCTGTTACAGTACAATCGAAAACTTACACAAAAGAGTGGAAGGCCTTTTCTTTACCTTGTACTCCACGGCTAGAATCAACAACACACATTGATTATTTATGTAGATGATTATATAAAAATTGACAAAAATCGCAGATAAAAAATATATGAAATTTATTATAAAAAATTTTTCCGTGGAGTATCCGGTAAAGAATTGGTCTCCCACTCTTATCCGTAAGTTTTCGAGTGTCCTGTAAAAGGCAGGTGTTCGAAAAAATAAGACATTTTACATCTTTAATTCAGCGATGAGGTTTGCCACCCATCCTGAATGTCTTGATTTTATAATGGCACGGAGAGGACAGCTTGCATGTTTATTATATGCAGCTGGTCTGCTGGCTACCCCACCTGTGGGATATGCCGTGATGGTATAGTAGTAATAGTAGTGGTAGTATTATAAAAATTGAATAAATGTATCCTTGATTAATAAAAACATTTTCTGTTCCGTTTATTGTTTTGGTCACTTTTATCACAGGAATAATTGATATTTATGCTGTTATTTGATGGTATACAAATTTGATAAATAAAATCGTTGCATTTTTTAGCTATATTTTTAGCAACCTATCAAAATTTTATATACATATTTAAGATGGCTATTTTGTTTCCTTGATTGGTCATTCCTTGAGCGATGTCGGGCTTAAAACTAGTACGTCATATATACTCAGTAAACGTTGGGACGTAAAAATATGAAAAAAATATTTTTTTTGTAGAGAAATAGTTTGCTTACAGTTTCAATTTCTTTTTTGTTCATTTGTTGGAATTCTTTTCATTACAAGTCGCCAAGTTCTTTATTTTGCTTGCGGATTGAAATCTCTACAATTTCCGTCAATTAACATTCTAATAGTGAAATTTGTATTTAATATAATATTGTTTATGTCATCTGTAATATGTTTCAATCTGTAAAATCCGCAAGGGTTCCGTTGGCTCGGGCGTCTCTCTTTCACAATACAACGTTCCTATGACAACGACATCAGAGCGCAGGGAATGTCGTGGGAAGATGTGACGCGATTGGCACAGGGTTGAATGGAGGAGGCTGTTTTCTGCCAATGCTTCCGAGAGGAGCGTTAAGGACGATGATGATGATGAGTACATTAAAATACTTTAAGGTCGTCTTCTCAAATATGAAGTCGTATTTTTCCTTTACGAAACTCTGATTCTGAACAACACATTATGATTATTTCGAAAATTTGGTATTTCGATTCAGTAGGTATAGTAATTTAACTGCGTGGTAAAGTAGAAAGATATACCTAAATATAGTTTATACCAGCATTTCTTCTCTCCATATATTCTCATCATAAAATCTGAAATTTAAGTTTTTAATATGGGTGATTTAATTTTATTCATTCATTTAGAACAATACACGGCAATTGTCTTTACAAGTATATAGATAAACTTTAAAATATAACATAACCATTCGACACATAAAAATAAACATACGCACAAAAATGTGAAAACACATATTATAATTACTATTACTCCAGGACAAGTAAAAAAAAAATCAAATACAAAAAATTAAATCAAAAATATATCCATTGACCTTACTCGTATACCTAAATCCCTTATATTTAAACATACGTCCAATTAAATTTGAGTTTAATTTTAAACTGTTTTGAATTAACTTTATCTTAGGAAAACTGATTACTTTCTTACAATGTATTTACTCGCAGTGGCCGAACAGCCATTATAGATCCTTTGTTTCCAAAATAATGAATCTCCAAGTCTTTCGATCTTGGGCAGTAGATTGTCAGTTGTCTTTGTCAGCATTCACCGGCTGGCCCTTCAGCCCTGCCCAATGGCCCGCCCGTGAAGATAACTTTGGTTTGAATATGACCATAAATAGGGTATTAAGTGGGTCTCTCTTCAATGTCATCAATATTCAGCTAAGGGGCTGTTTCGGGGCGTCTTTTGCCCTCAGATTTGATTTGCAGAATGACTTAGTTGATCTTTTATCCCTGGAATTGACGATTGCGCCAATATTATATTAAATACTTCATTCATAACATCACGACATTTCCACATATAGATTAGCCGGTGAACTTGATGCATGAAATAAACATGTAAGTCGTCCTCTCCGCGCCAACAAATGTTAACAAATTCAGGATGGGTCATACCTCATTACTGGACTGAAGCTATGTTAAATGTCTTAAAGTGATGTTTTACAAATACCTGATTTTTACATGACACTCGAAATCTGACTGAAAAAAAGAAAGATCTACTTATGACCGTGGATATCACGGGAAGATAGAAGGTATATTAAAGAATATAAATATTTTATCTGAACCTAAATTTCATTAATTCCCAGCAGTCATTTCTTCAACATACTTATAGTAAATAATAAATTTTTGTATTTTTATTTCCAAGATATAAGTAGGATTCAATGATACTCCACACAAAAATGGAAGAACCCATGTGTTAAAAATACAATTTTCTACATATTGTTTGCACTCAAACGAAGATTGTGTTTTAAATTTATTCCTCTTTGTGTTTAGGTAAGTACCTGATCTTATAAACAGTATTACTGAAACACGTATTGCTGAATATACAGGCTGTCTGTATCGTCGTGGCTTAGCCAAAGCAGAATAATAGAGATACATGTATTGAAATATATTTAAAAAAAATCCTGGATAATGTAAGAAATAATAAAAAACGAACAACTCAGAATCTACAACCTAAATCCATGCGGTTTTACTTTTTTATTTATTTATTGACATTTGTATACGGCGCAAGCCTTTTACAAGTTTGGATATAAGACAGACTCCAAAAATATAATAACAATACAAATTCACATTAACACATCTTAAAATTAAGAAATAAAATCATGAATGAAATTTTTTAAAATAATATAAATAAGGAACGTCAAAAATACTGAATATAAATAATTAAACAGACAAGAAAATTACAAAGCTTCAAATAAAATAGTCATGAATCCAATAAAAAAGTCAGAATGTGATGATATAAATTGATGCGCGCATGATGATGCGCAATAAAAAATTCAAGTAAATTAGTCAGAATGTGATGATATAAAAAAATCATTAATTAACATATATAGATTGTAAACATAAATTACTAAGCAAAGAAACAAATTAAAATATACACCATATAGCAGAACTAAGCATTTCAACATTATTAGATAAAATTTGTCAGTTAGAATGATCAATCAGAAAGTTAATATGGGTCAACATAATAAAAATTCACAAAAATAATAAACACAAAAAAGTCAGAACTCAAACCTCGATTGCCCTATGCAAGTTTGTTGAACATAGAGGTTTTCTGTCACCCTGATTCAACCGTTCTTCAGTATGTAGTGCAAACATCCTGTATATTACAGTTATGTTTAATATGGTTACCATTATACTGTAATACATTTACTTTGTTTATATTTAGTTTGCGTGTTTGCACAGTGCTTTCTATTGATTTTCTTTATTGTAACATACATACGATACTGCTACTAATACTACTACTAGCCACAAAATTTTATTGCACACCATTTGACCTTAGCCTTAGTTATGATACTTTTGTGAAAATAATAATGAGATTTCCTTGAAGTATTGTGTTAATATTACCATTTTCGAAAATTACGGACAATTTGAAATCATTATTATGTTCTAAAGTATTTCCTTTCCATTGTTTTGTTTTTATCGTCCTTGAATATTTTCAATTAAGTATTTTCACTGTCACGTTCATAATATATAATAGCTGACGTTAATGTATGAAAATTTAAGTTTTTTTATTCATTCAAGATTAAAATGTAAATTCCCCGTTTTAAGGACATAATTGGACGTTAAAATTCCTTTCTTGATGACTTCGTTTTTGTGTTATACTTTCGTAATATTATTTAACGTTTTTCTGGGGGAATGTACCTAATTATGAATTACGTAATCCCCTGTTTTATAATTATTGATCCGTGTTCCGAACAAATTATTCTAAAAAATAGAGTATTTTGAGGATAGTTGTACAGAAGACATATTCTTTCAGGTTATGGAGTGTTTGTTTATCGTAAATATTTTAACTAAATGAAATGTGACACATTAGTAGTATTTTTAATACATTCTTTGAAGTTATTGAGAAAATCGTTACAGAATGAAAAGCTCTTTATTTATTGCGATATGTTTTTTTTAATAGATAAGTTTGTCACCTGAAATAAGTTTACCGACTACCCCATTTGTGTTATGTTAGGATGGTACAGATCAGATACAAACATGTCAAATTACAGCCTAGAAAAAAAAGTTTATTTGGGATTCAAATTTTCACTTGACATGGACCAAAAAAATACTTTTGATGACGGTGTTTATGTCAAATTAGGTAATGATGGTCCAAAAACACGATGGTATTAGTTTGACGTTGTTTAATCGTATTGATATTGTTTACAATATGTAAAGTTTTTGTCAAATTCTTAGACTCGAGAGGATTCAAAATTATGTAATAAGAACTAAGTCATTGGATATAAACATTGTGACATATAAATACATTTCTGGTAAATATGGAATCTTTGTTGGTCCACATGTTGAGCGTATTATTTGTTAACATGCTATGTAATGACTGATTGTGTAAGATTGTAAAAATAAAAATAAATGGAATATTATATTTGTACAACATAGACAAAGAAAATTACGTTAAACATTTATACCTATCGTCTAAATTCTGCAACACAATTACTATGAAATATGTACACTTACATGAGTACTATTAATAATTTCAGTATAAAATAAAATATAGATAGGTCACTTACACGAGTACTATTAATAATTTCAGTATAAAATAAAACCTAAGGGAGACGTTGAACATTGTTGTCCACCAGAAAGAAATTCACAAAAGCTAAAAAAAGCAAGTCATGAAGTCAGTGGTGCCTTTCAGAGGCTCGCGAGAGGGAAGGTTGTATACGTATCACAAAATATACTGAAAGAGAAAGAAAGCTTTCTGTATAAAGGGTAGTCCTCTATTGTTCTAAACATGCATAAGCTTTTAAAAAGCTCGCCAACCTCCCCACACCGCTCTTGATGTACTTGTATCTAATGGAACTTACTGCTACTATTTCATACTTAGCGACGTTCAACTCAAAAATATATTTTTTGCAAAAAATATATGACATCGTGTTTCATTTTGTTTTATGGTTGTATTGTCTAACTTAATGGAAGATGCTTTTAGTACGAAATGTTTACATGCTTAAGATGACGAGAAGAATGGACCGGTGGCTGATTAAAATTAATGTTATCACTTTTCATATTTTCTTCATCAAAGTAAAATGCTTAACAAAATATAAATTGACATTTTTTTAGGAATTGTAAATAAAGTTTCATTCTTGAGTATAATGATAATACAAAATAACGGCGTCTTGTATAAAAACTATGTATCCATCTCTCTGACTAAACATAAACATTGTAGTATCTCCCTTAAGTAGATTATCCATTGGATATACTGTATTTAAAAACTGTCGTCCATGTGCTAGAAAAAACAAGACATTTTTTTTATTTTTTTTTATTTTACATAAACTCACGGCATAAGCCTATTACATGTTGAAATACATATATACAAATACTAACAAATTAAACAGTGACAAATATCACAAAATACTAGTAACATTAAAATTAAGAAACCAAATGATCAACAGCAAACAGAGAACCAATTTTGTGTGATACAATGCAATGCGAATCAGTAACAATAAAAACACATAAATACTCACTTATATATACACTTCTTGACATTTAATAGGATACAATTGAAAATCGAAGAATTAAAAATAAAGAATGAATTAAGAATTAAAAATAAAGAAAGAATTAAGAATTAAAAATAATTGAAGAGTAAAATATGGGGTAAAATAATAAAAATAGTATAATATAATACAAAAATACAGAACTAGCAGGAGAAATAAAAAATATTTGGCATTCTAGGTCCGTTTATATAATACCTTTAGTCATGTCAGCTACAGGGGTAACTCCGAAATCGTAGATTTACCGGTTAATTTGTACATTAAAATCCAAAATCTATTATAATAAACACTTGTAATATTGTAAAAAAGTTTTTGAACACAGATATTTCAGGCACAATGCTGGTATTTTGAACCCGCGTTCTGAGCCTAATCCTTTGATATCCTGTATATCTGGATAGGTGATTTTTTCCCGGCATTATACTGTTAAGTTTTTGTGTGACCATGACTGATCATATGGAGACTTATCTGGTTGTATAATGCTGAGAAGTGTGGATGGCAATTCTGCCGCCGCGTAAAAAAAATTCTCTTATAATATATAATTGAGAAGAATTTATGATTAATGGAACGCTGTATCGCTGTGTTTGAGATGTTAACAATATAAGATCTCACATGGAGTTTCTGGTAATGAATAGGGCTTCTACCCCTTCTGTAAATTTTTGAGTGTCCTGTTAAAGGCAGGTTTTAATAAAACATCACGTTTTAAGAGATTTTCAGTTCAGCGATGAGGTATGTCACCCATCTTGAATGTCTTAACATTTATTGCCACGGAGATGACAACTTGCAAATTTATAACAAGCAGTTGATCTCGCTTGTGAGAGATGCAGTGATGAGATGAATGGATAGATGAAGCGTTGTTTAATGCCAAATGACTGTGCGGCGTCAGAAAATTATCACTAGCTTTTGCAAAATGACAGCCATCCTTTTCAAAGGCGTCTTTGATTGTAAAATAATCATGAAACTTCGCCAAATGAAACAAATCAACAAATCGCTCTAAATTTTTATGCATAGGAATATTTTAACGTAGATTATATATTGAATCGACCAGAATAGACTACATAAAAGCACACACTTTTCAGGAGGGACTGTTTTGGAATAAATTTCGTTTGTTGCACTCATATGGATAAATAATATATTATTTATTTTTATTTTATTTTACATATATTCACGGCCAGAGCCTTTTACATGTTAAACCCTTGTATACTTACAATAAATGTATACAAGGGCACGATCACTTTAAAAAAAGACACAAAGAATTAGATTAACAGAAAACGAGAGTTTAATAAAATATAACTTTACATTATTTTATACCCTTGATTAGATTTTCATTCCCCACAATTTATTTAGGTACGAATGCATACACAACTCGGCGCGGTTTACATTGCTTTGTTTGCTATGCAATAATAATATTTACCCAAGTGTACTTAATATAGCAATGCATATTGCTTACATTGACAATATAAGGTAAGTGCTTACATATTTATTGAGTTTGTATATAAAATGAGAATCCCAAGTGTTTGTGCGGTTGATGGAAAATATTTAGTACATCGCTGTAAAGTAATTCTATATATGTATTATCTACTTCGTGAATATATTACAAATGTGATGCTAACTAATGCAGTATAACTCAATACTTTGGTAGGTCTATCATATTATTTACCAATATGTTTTTATAGGGAAATCGAAGAAAATTTTAATACTTACGAATAAATTTTATTCTTTATTTTGCTTGTAGGTACGGAAAAGTGCTGGATTAGTTTATATTTCATTGAACTAATAGAGGTATTTTAGGTATGTTGTCTCTCACTTGTGGTAGCTACTGTTAATGCAAATTTAAAAGAATATCTACAGAATAATGAGTTAGAATATATTAAATCAAAAGTGGTTTAGTTGTTTTTAATAATAAACTTGTATGTATCATCGCATATATTTAAAATTTCACGTCTTCAAAATGAAACGTGAGTTGTTTAATATTGTACAAGCTTAGATATTTGTATGGTGAAGTAAGCACTTAAGCACTTAAGCACTTAAGCGTTGAGGTTTGCCACCCATCCTGAATGTCTTGATTTTATACTGGCACAAAGAGGACAGTTTGTATGTTTCTTACATACAGCTGATCTGCTGGCTACCCCACTTGTGGGATATGCCGTGATGGTATAGTAGTAGTAGTAGTAGTAGTAGTAAGCACTTGCTGTCTACATACAATACATACGTTGACAGTATATTGGTACTTATTTATAATATTTTTAGTACCGATCTTAGCGAGGTGTTAAGTACTTATTATATGTTCGCTACTTCAAATTGCTACCAAAAATAAAGTTATTTAAATGACATCACGACTTTGGGAAAGTATACAGAATTTTACAATAATTATCAACGTTTTTACATTTCTTAATGATAAGTATTAAATGAAGGCATATATGTATGCAGAATAAAGTAAAATTCTATTTATACTTATTTGGTTGTATGGAGTATTAAGAATATTTAATGATGTCTTGAATATAATAACACATAGATATAATATTTAAAGGTTTTCTTTATGAATATTTTAGTTCTTATCACTAGAATGGAAAAGGAATCATTGGTGGAAAACATTCTTGTTATTTTCTTATTAATTTAGAATCTCTATTTAATTTACCTACTCTCCATATTTTGTATATAGGTACCTAGCTACATATTTTCTTGTTATTTTCTTATTAATTTAGAATCTCTATTTAATTTACCTACTCTCCATATTTTGTATATAGGTACCTAGCTACATATTTTCTTGTTATTTTCTTATTAATTTAGAATCTCTATTTAATTTACCTACTCTCCATATTTTGTATATAGGTACCTAGCTACATATTTTTTTCTAATAACAATTCTTATTAACTAGTTGAAGCACATGTTTAGTTCTTTGTTTCAAGAGGATGCCGATATAATATATTATGTAAGAAAGAAAACTACTGCTGAAGGATTGTTTGAATTATATCTTGTGAAATTTAAGAATCTATTTGATAAGATACTGAAATAGGAATGAAGTGGTTGGTAAACTGTCAACTGTTCAACTGTCTCCAATTTAATTTCGCATTACAAGTAAGTATATTTCTTACTATGATAATGTTTGTGAGGTTTACTTGAGTAACGTTTTGAGTTCGGAGCAACTCAAAATATGATATATCTAGCTATTTGTGAATTGTATTTTGTACCTATAACGAATCGGCTCATTTTAGCAAATAAATTAATTTCTGGTTCCATAAAGGGAAAGTCTCTTTTATTTAAAGTCCGAAATTTTAAAATTCTATTAGTTACTATGGTTACTACTAGAAGTTTTATTTCAGCGAAAAATTAAATATATTTTTTATTGTTATGGAACTGACTGGGTGTCAAGTAAAACTAACTTAAATTAATTGATAATTTTATTACAATTCTGAGACACTGATAATTTTATCCGCATCCATATAATCTTTAATAAAAAAATCTTATAAACAACTTCTTAATTATGTCATCAATTAGAATGGCATATAGATTTTTCCTCTCTTGACTTTCATCGTTTTCAATAATTTCAATCCTTATAGATAGTTTAACATCTGATGGTTGGTAGTTATTATTATTCATCCATGTATTATTATGAAAAAGTTTCTCGAGCTTAAAAGAAAACCACAACTGCCTTAGCAATGTGGTCAGATGAAGTGAACAGTTGTGACACGTGTAACGAAAAATAACAAAATATGGAAATATTGTTTATATATAGTTATTTCTACACTTTCAGAACGAATATTCTGTCTCTCTTTTTTTCTTTCCTTCGATATAGAAAAGGAAGGTGAAGGAAAACTTTTACTCCGATCTCTTTCTTAAGTCTAAATTTACTACAGGAAGAAAAGGGAGAGCGCTGAACGAGACTACTCATTTTGTTCATTATTACTTTTATACTTTTCATCTCCAGATTACGATTAATTAGATCCTTATATATACAGTTGCTCTAAAAGCAAAAAAAAACGTATGTATGAACAGGAAGAAATGGCGTTCGATCATTTCTGCCTACCCCGCACAGGAAGTAGTTTGATAGGCTAATAATGATGAAAAAAAAAGGATATAGAAAATTCGCCAAGTGTGGACACGGCTTTATTTCCATGAGAAGAAACAGAAAGTGTGCATAAAGAATAATTCAAAATAGTGTTAGTCATGTTGTAGAGTTTTATCAATTATCCTGACGCTGGTAGTAGCTGCCTGAAACCTCTGACATCTCATTTTTCAAAATTAAATATTATTATCTTATAATTGTTCAAATTAACAAAATTTTAAAACATTTTTTTAGTTTCAATAGTTTTATAAAGTTAAATTTTTGGGTGTTATTATTTTTCAACTAGTTGAAAATTTCAAAATTAACAATGTGAATTAGTGAATAATATTTGTGACAATTAATAATACCTTCAATTGCAACTCACATAAAATTCTCGCATTTTAGTCAAATTTGTGACAATCACAAGTGTTTTCAAAATTTTATATTAGTTAAATAAAAATAATAGGCGCCCTTGAGACGGTCTAGGGACTGTTAAACGGCGTCAAAATAAAATCATCCATAATCATCATCATCATCATCGGTAGTTGTTATCGTTCTCTGTTTAATCTGGGTTCGTCGGTAGCCTGGAGGTAGAGTCTCGGCCTCGTGAACAAGGGGTCCGTGGTTCGATACCAGGTGCCGGCAAAACTCCCCTTTCACGACACAAGCTTTTAGTAGCTTACTGTGAAAGGTGTATAAGGTTGTATTTGGGTTTGTAACAAACAAAACCCAGATATATCTTTTTTAAAAAAAAAAAAAAATTAATTTATTATAACGGGTTCTTTCGGATGTTTATAACTTAAAAAATGTAACAAATAAGTACGAGTATATTTAAATTCCATTAAACACATTTGTTTGCTATATTTTTTATGTGCCCCATAAAAGGTTTATAAAAGCCCCATAAAGTTTTCATAAAATCTTCAAATCAGTAACGAGTTGCACTACCTATTCTGAATGTCTAATTTTTATTAACATACAAAGAATAAATCGTAGTTTTTTTACAAGCAGTTAGTGTGCAGGCTAACCTATTTGTTGAAATAACTTTATTTGTCGGATATTTCAGGAGTCCAAGGACTCCTATTTATCCGTTCAGGTGACAATTTATTTATGTTTCAGGCTAATCTAATATGCTAACCTAATAATTAACATCAACCAATACACCCAGTAGTGATCAATCTAAAGATTTAAAGAAATTTCATACAGAATAAGTGTGTGCTTGTGACGCTGAACACTTTATTCATGTTATCGGATAACACGTACTGGAATGTCTTTTGTGTTCGATCACAGAATGCACAATGCGATATATTTTTGACATGTACTGGAGTTGAGAACCTATGGCTATTGCGACAAGAGTTAAAAAACAAAGTTTTTTTTTTATATCAACGTATTATTGCTGCTTGTTATGATTTTGTTGTTTTGTGAAAATAGGATCGTATAATTTGATCCTCTTACGATATATCATTTCAGAAGTTTTTTTTTATATAATAATGTAGGTACCTAATAATATTACGTGTAATGGTCTCAATAAAATAGAAACCATTTTTCAAATATTTATCCGCTTTGTGTGTTAACCATGACAAACTTAAAAATAAAAAAAGGAGGTTTCCTTCATTGGTTGGGTTTGGGAGGTAGGCTTTGTTCTTTTTTCTTGTCTTTTTTTTGTATGATCATTATTTTAGCTTAACATTTTTTTTTTCGTTTATTTCACCCACAGTTTCGGAGCGTTTATTTCACCCAAACGTAAAACTTTATCTTAAATCATCGCTTTCGCATCAAGTATCCACAAACTCCCCACTAGTTCTTTTTTTTAATATTCTTGTATATGTATAAAAACTTTGTTTCATTACAATACATAAATAATTCAAATTAAGTCACAACTCATATTGCGTACTACTATATTTTGCGAGAATTCTTTTTCAAAGCAAACTCTCTGCAATACACATAATCTATATACGAGTATATCATATGGTGCGTGTTCTGTTCTGGTTAGAAATTTAGTGAAATATTTTTTTTAGAAATATTTTACCAATTATGTAAATACGTAACTGTACGTAAGAAAAGTTTTGTATTTTTATATAATATACAACTCATTGGGGCATTAAAGAATTGGATAATCAAGAGGAATGTTCAAATGTTGGTTAAATACATATTTAGTGGTTGAAATTGAACTTATAAGTAAAAAAAAAAACCGCTTCACCTAGTCTTAAAATGCATAAAGAATTTTTGTATGTGTTTGAAATTTTTTATTATAACTTAAGAAGTTATTGTTTATGAGTTTTTTTGATACAATTGGATGTCAAAGACTGAATTTTACTTACTAAAAAGTGTAGATGTTAATCATATTTTTGATTCAGAACCACTTCATAAGCATCGAAACTCTGTGTCATGCATTTCTAAAGGACCTTCAAATATGTATTTGTATCCTATACAACATACCTACCTAGTTAATACCTATTTCAATAGGTTGACTATCGGTGAGTAGAATTAACTGGAATGATTAATCTAGAGTTCTAAATCAAAAATATGATTAACTTAGGAGTATTATACTTAAATTCGTTCAAATTATAGTTTTTGATATAGCAAAATGTAATGTCGTGTGAAAAGGTTCCGTATGTGTCGATCAAATTGATAATTGTATTGACATGATTAATTTATATAATTAAAAAAAATACTAGATTTGTAATATTTTCATAATAAAAATTACAAGAATTGTAGACGACGCTTTAAAAGAATCATTAGTTTTCTTTAATTAATGTTTTTATTTTTAGATAAAATTAAGACAAAAATAATTATTTTATGAACCAATCCCCCATCTCCCTGTTACTTCAGCAGCGAGATAATTTTTTATAGTCTCATTTGATTAATTGAGATAAATTATACCAGATGATTGCACTTGGTGATTACTTTTCGCTTTTGTTAATTTTTATTCACACAAAAGAAATTTAATAATTAACATTATAATTGACAAATGTAATTTGAGTAATGATGTTGGGTATATTATTATTCTTATTCATGTCATTCTAGTTGTAAGATTAATGTAAGTATTGCATGCTACATACATTACTTACTCTTGCTTATGTTAAGTTACTATTAAGACGGGAATTGAGTGCTCAGCACGTATATGACTATTGTGAATAGGTTTGTTGCTTCCGTGTGCATAAACTCTATACTGTACAAACTTTTTTATGTATTAGTATGTTATGAGAACCTCTCTCTCTCTCTCTCTTCAGTCGTTTCTCAGTTCTGGGGGTTGTATCTTCGGATAACCTTTCATGGAAAATCATGCGCCATCCTTTTCCGTTCTCAACCAGGTGTACCCGCATCGTTAATTGATGAAGTAACAGTCTGTTTGACCTCATCGGTCCAATGAGATCATGAGATAAAAGAAGGTAAAAGGGCGAATGTGTTGGCTAAATTGTCATTAAGACACAAGTCTAAAGTTTTCAGATGGGCTTTGCAAGGCGTAAGTATAGTGACATAAGTGAGGGAGTATTTGTTGTATTTGTGGTGCAAAACATATTTTTCATAAATCATTCAAATTCGGGTACATTTTCATAAAGATAAGGAATTAAAAATAAACAAACAATTAAAATAAATAAAAATTATTGTAGTCAGTATAGTTTATACAAGCATATGTTTACAAAAAAAATCTAAAGGGTGATGTTCTTGTATATACGATTTTTCCCTTATATATATATTCTCAACTTTACATTAAAACATTAAAAAAGATATACATGCGGCTATTCATCCATATTTATCACTAACAGTCTCATCTAGGCATTAAATTATGTATGAATAATGACATGTTAAATGTATTGATATATATATAAATGAATATTTAAACTCTTATAAATGAATGTGTGACTTTTCAGATATTGATTAAAGATCTGGAAAAAGATTTTTATTCCTGAAAAAGCTTGATTATGAAAAAAAAAGATTGAAATTAAAACCAAATATTTTGATCTCTGTACCATGGAGACTTCCAGTTATTTAGTTTTGTTAATTAATTTTTCGATTTTTCCCTTATATATATATTCTCAACTTTACATTAAAACATTAAAAAAGATATACATGCGGCTATTCATCCATATTTATCACTAACAGTCTCATCTAGGCATTAAATTATGTATGAATAATGACATGTTAAATGTATTGGATGCAGACTTTTTGATATTTTGAATTTAATTTTATCAACATAAACTATTTGCAAAATTGTTAGTTCGTTACATCTCATCTAGCTTTTTCAATATCATTACGCCATTTCTCGACAGTGGAATAGTAGGTGAACTATGTAAGTGAATTCAATGAAAGAACAGCTCAAAACTGTTGCCATATACTATTGCTATTTTGAAAAAAATATATACCTTTTTATTATTATTATTATTATTATTATTCAACAACACTAAAGTGTAGCTTACGTGCTAAAGCATGTCAAGGAAACTGTACAATTCATCAATTCTATGACATTTCATCCATGTAATGTACATATTGAATTTCAATTAACCGTATTTACTTATTATATACTTATTAACTTGTGTAGTATATTATGTCTTCATTGTAAATATACACTTATTTTCTTTTTCTATTGTTTCAGGTAAGTCTACTGCAAGAGATTCATTTCAGAGGATTTAGTTAGCTTTCTGACATAATACGTAAGTATTATCGAAGCAAAATAACACAGGCTAAGTATACGTACAGTTGTCGCTAGATGGCACAAGTGGTTTTTAGTAATACGGTTAGATACGAGATTATTCTTGTTGTTTGTCCTTTAATTTAATTTATGAAACTTTTTGCGCTGAATTGCGGGCATTTACGAATTTTTAAATAAGCACAATGAAGTCCATCCCCTAAATTTTAAATTATTCTTCATTTTATGTTAAATCGATGGAAAATTTCCGTGGCTTTAGTTCAATGGTTTATAAGTAATTATGATACGAGTAGCGAGAAGAAATAAACAACGGCGGTTGTTAACACCTCTCCCCTTTGCTCATTACGCTCGATAGGGTTGAAAAACAAAATTAATTGTTGTTTGATGTTCAGGATTCCTTTCAGTCTCAATAATGATTATTATGTAAGATAATAAGTGAAATTTACAGGAAGAATCCTGCCACGTAATTAATTTTTGTTCTCCGTTTTCTTATCAACTTTAAATAATTATGAAATATAATATTTTTAATACTTCGCTGTGGGTTTTGATAAACCTCCTGCTTTCTTACTGTACACCCTCACTACTCCCACTAGCTATTTACAAAAAATGGTTAGGCAATAAATTGTAAAAATACTATTTATTTCAATTGTATAGTTTGAATATTTTTACATACTTATTAAAGGTATGACTTTAAAGTAACAAATCGTCAAATTGCGAATGTATGTTGAATGATTTATTCCGCACCGTTTAATGGAGCATCCATCTCAAGGGCGCGGGAAACTATGTTGGAAGAACGATGTCTGTAACTCGCTCCTGAAAGTTGTTATCGATTGGTTTTTACAGAGGTCCTCGGGGTTCTTATCTTCTCCGACTGCTTTTGACGTAGTTACTTAAGTTATTCCAATGTACTTTATATGCACAGTACTTATGGGTGAAACATATCGTCCCTCTTCTGACTAATTGTCGTATCTGACATTTTTGGCGAAATCGAGTTATGATCACCAATGTGTATTTATATGTGCCCTGCATGTTCTCGCTGAAGATCACACATGTAACTGTTACCGCTATCGTAGCATAATAGTCGTAATAGCATTCTGATTTGTTGTCGTATTTATGAACTATTCTAAATACGACAACATTTTCATTTCCTCGGGTCGCCCCTGAGGAAATGAAAGTGATGTGTGCAAATTCGGATAAATAGGAGTCTCCGACTCCTGAGATATCCGAGTGTGTAGAGGTTCTTTCAATATTCTAAATAAAAGATGTGTTGTATCTACGAATTCCTCAAAATTTCATCACAAAAATGATTCTGAGATATATAAGAATAGGTACAAATAAAATAATGTAATATATTTACACTGTATCCCGTGGAGCACCCGGTAAAGAATTGGTCTCCCACTCTTCTGCGTAAGTTTTCGAGTGCCCTGTAAAAGGCAGGTGTTCGAAAAAAATAAGACATTTTACATCTTAAATTCAGCAATGAGGTTTGTCACCCATCCTGAATGTCTTGATTTTATATTGGCACAAAGAGGACAGTTTGCATGTTTTTTACATGCAGCTGATCTGCTGGCTACCCCACTTGTGGGATATGCCGTGATGGTATAGTATAGTATAGTATCATATAACTAGGAGAGACGAAAATATGCACGACAAAACACAAAAAACGCTCTCCTGAACAATTTACATTTAGGCAGATACGACTGTTAGTCAGAAGAGGGACGATATTTGTGAAGGTAATATGGTGCCATTACACAGCTACCAACATTTTCTAAAGAATGCTTTGAAGATCTATGCAATATATTTTTATTAGTCGACCGATGAGGTATTGATCTTGTCTTTGATTCACGTGGCCCCGGGTTCGATTCATAGGTAGGCCAAAATGAAAATTAGTCTTTTTCTAAATTTTATTTCTAATACTGTCAGTTGTTCATAAACCATCCGTCTACCAACTACTGTACTAACTAAATATTATGTACTATATATACGGATGTAAGTAAATTGTAACATAGCATATCGCTTGTCCCAGAAGATTTTCATAATCAATATGACAAGCATACTGGAAAATGTTCGTGTTTATAAATGGATGTATGGCGGGTGATGAAGATGAGGAGTGGTATTATTGTAGATTCTAACACACCTCAGAGTAAATTGAACCAGCAAACTGGAAAGTAATTATTTTACAAAATTGTTAGTGGGTAGTGTCACTGACTGTTTATTTGTCAGACATTGTTTCCAGGCGTGACATTTCGTGTTTTAGGTTAATTTACACTTGTGGCTTACAATGTTCTTGAAATGTCACTTGACACCTGCTCTATTGTTGTAATTCTGTTTTACATATGTATTATTTATTAGAATTGGATGCGAATACTTGACGACTTAAATTATACTTATTATGACGACTATAATTATTTAATTCTGGTTTCTTCTCATTAGTCGTCAAATACGATTAACATTATTTTTTATCAATAATATTTCGTAGATACATCCTACTGTAACTTGACACATGTTTATTTAAAGAAATTAAAAAAATCATTGTTTTCATGAAATTCTCTTACCTCTTATAAATGAATGTGTGACTTTTCAGATATTGATTAAAGATCTGGAAAAAGATTTTTATTCCTGAAAAAGCTTGATTATGAAAAAAAAAGATTGAAATTAAAACCAAATATTTTGATCTCTGTACCATGGAGACTTCCAGTTATTTAGTTTTGTTAATTAATGTAAATTTCTCATCTATTAATACAATAAATTAATGTGAAATTTAAATACTATAATTTCAAATGCATTATGAACCTATTATTGTGCGAGAGGCGCATTTTAAGTTTCGGTATTTCGTGGTACAACCGAGGGTGTTGGACCATTTGACAGTATGTGATGTTAGAACATTTTGCTATACGAAAAATATTTGCTTATTTTATTTAAATTTCAATTTTTTATCTCAGCTAAAAAATGAAATAGAATCGTGGAAAGCTTCTGGTTTAGATTTATGCACTTTTTGATGAGAATTATTCTAATAATTATTATGTCTATTAAAAAAGTTAACTTTTGATGATCAAAATCAATTTAAAGGTTTTCTATAAATGTGACTTCGGTTAGTAGTTCAGCAAGTTTTCTGAAGGTCTTCCAAAATTGGATATAGTTCAAAAAAATGACACTGCATGAAATCATGATAAATTGTCACAATGCTACATACTGTGATATTGAGACATCTCTAGACATTAGCACCATCAATAAATATGTATGTGATTTCATAAATGAACACTATACTGATACTGAGTAGGCCACAATTGCGTTGGGTCCCGCATTATTTGACAACCACTTAGAGATAAGCTCGTTTTAGATTGGTGTTAATAAATCAAAAGACATTTATAAAACAGCGATAAATAATAAATTATATGTATATGTTCAAATATACTCAAAAATAAGCAAATATCAGGGGAATGGACGTTCGAAATAAGCTCAATCCAATAAAAAAATGTTTGCACACGAAGAAAATATTAATAAAAATTGAGGTCTATTACTTTAAAAGTTGTCAATGTGTGAGATGTGACTGTAATCGGATTATATTTTGAGATCCATAGCTGGTAAGTTGTATAGAATTAAGTACTTTGTGCCTAGAACTACACTCAAGTTAAAATACAAGTCTTTGGCAGAATCTTTGATTAGGTATGGTATTGGTAGCTGGGGTAACTGTTCTAATACTAATTTAAAAAGGGTAATGCTCGCACAAAAATCGATCTTAAGATTAATTGTTAGTAAAAATGTATGTACCGCGGCGCGTAATAATATTTCGTTATACTTTAAAAAGTTGAATATTTTGTCTGCTAAAGGCTTGTTTTGGCAAAAGATAGTTCTTGACCAGTTTTTGAAAGATGAGTATAAGACAAAACCGCGGCATGCTCATCATACTAGATTTAAATCGAATGATGGATACTTGGTACCAAAATATAATAATAAATACGGTAAGAGAACTTTAGAATATAACGTGCCTAAATTGCTTAATATGATGCCGACATCTATTAAGAAATGTGGTAGTAAGATTGCAACAAAAAGACTTGTCAAGGAATGGCTGCTGAAATGTGCATTTGTATATAATTGAAATTTGTTTATGTTCGATGCTTTGGATTAGGTTGAAATAAATTATGTAAATATTGTTATTTTGTAAGGAACGCGCCGACAAATCTATTTTAATGGATTTGGCGCGACTGTATATTTGTATTTAATGTTTATATTATATAAAATAAAAAAAAAATAAAAAAAAGTTTAATTCTAAGTGAGACACAATAGTTTGTTTTACAAAAATAGAATGCTGTAAGATAGGAAAACAAACAAAAGACGCCTAATCACTCCTCATTATGAGAATAAGAGCATTCACTTATTATTTATTTTATTTATGTATTCTTCACTGTACATTGATTAAAAGCAAATTTACACAAAAATACATCAAAATAAAATACATTCATACAATCAATATATAGAGGGCGAGTTTATCTCAGAGGCGCCACTTCTTCCAATTAACCCGAATCATTTCAAATAAATGACAATTTGGGCACTTGATTTTTGAGTTATATACACGACCATGTTTTGTAGTGTGATATAACCTTTAATATTTTAAGCATGGCCAATTTTTTTTTTTTTAATTTTTTTTTTAATTAAAAGATATATCTCGGTTTTGTTATAAACCCAAATACAACCTTATACACCTTTCACTCTTTTGATAAGATATATCTAATTTGATAAGATATATTGTTAAAAATTACAAATTGGTGGAAATTTTATATGGACATAAATGTTATAGTTTACTCAAATACCGAAACATAAAGAGACGCCGTTGTATTTCGAATTTATTGCATGGTTCGTTGCATTGATGATTTCAATAAATGTGGCGGAAATTTTAAATAAATACTTAATTACGGATGATTTTCCAGAATGATGTGTTCATTTTAATAATAATTATATTATCGTTGTCCGTTTTTGAAATACTGTCGAGCCTGCGATATTTGATAATAAATACCCATTGTAATTGCATGATTTGTGGAAATTCGTATATAGTATCACTCACATATTGTATGGAAATTATAATAAATTAATTGAATAATTTAATTTTTTGATATGATTTCCTCTGGTTTGACATTGGCATCGAAGCGCTTTTTTTTAAACTAAACGTATTTACAGAATCTAAAATGAAACTGTCATAATAGAGAAGTGACTACTTAAGGGAAGTTCATATATATACGTAATATCTGTTTTACACATGTCAAAACCTATATGAAAGGAAACTCTGATTTCATTTTTTTCGAAATATTCATAAATGAAAATGTTCTCGTTTTTATCTATAAAATAAAATATTTTGATGATATATAAATAAAAAAATAATCGGAGTTTTGTAGTTAAAACGTTTCGATCAAATAATTTATTTGTTACATAGGTATGTGTCGAATTTGAATAATGAAATTGTTTCAAGCTTACAATACAAATAACATAGCGTGCAAACAAACGTGTACGCTTAGGAACTAATTTCCTAATCGCCGCGAAAGCTTATTCCGGATCGGCGGGAGATTTCAGGGAGGAAAAGGGAGCGACGCGATGATTGAAATTATTTTTGGGTCATGAAACCAATCTTTTTTTCTATTAAAAATGAGTTTTTTCGTTAGAAGTTAAAAGTATCATACTAAATAATTTGATGTTAACTATGTTAATAAGAGATACTTACAATTTGATCAAAAAAGACCCAAAAATTAAAGAAACATAACAGAAACAATTACAGTAATAAATTTGTCAATAAATTGAGATTCTGAAATCGTGTTACTTCTACAGTTCTTCTTTGCTTATTTTTTTAACAATAGACAAGTTTTATGTAAATACGAGTATTATTAATGTGAACTAGAAAAATATTTTTTCATTGAAAAAGTAAAGCACTCGTGTACAATAAAGAACGAACTTAAAAAAATAACATTTAATTAACTACCAATTCTGAGATATTTGTTCTATTATCGCTGTAAGCTTCAATTCACACATACCTAAAATTTTTAAGCCTACTTATTTAATTACATGACACATTTTTAACTATTTCAAACTTATTTTTCCATTCATGCCTCTAAATGTATATTAGTTTTAGTATATAATCAGAGATAATGTTATCAACACCACTACCGTCACTAAACATTTTATGAAAAGTTACTATCGTACGTATAATTTTTTTTTTTTAGAAAGATAAATCTGGGTTTTGTTATAAACCCAAATACAACCTTATACACCTTTCACACTAAGCTAAAAGCTTGTGCCGTGAAAGGGGAGTTTGCCGGCACCTGGGATCGAACCACGGACCCTCTGTTCTGAAGGCTGAGACTCTACCTCCAGGCTACCGACGAACTCAATATTAATTTTAATTTCATTTAATATTTTTCTCATATGATAAATAACACACCGAGATCATTTCAAAATATTTTTTTCTCTTCCTCCACATGTGTGTAATTTCTCATACATACAAATATTTTGCTTAACATGCAGCCGACTTCGAGAATTGGTATCATTTATAACTTGTCCACATTATCTTTATTTATTTATCGTGTCGAAACCCAGAGAAAAAACCATCAAACTGATCTCCAGTACTGCGCAAAACGCACAGCAGGTGGAGATGCGTCAAAGATATCCTCCATAGTGCAAGTGACAGGGCACAATGGACATTCCAACAAGTGTGGCATAGTCTGTGCTGCACCACAGAAATAATATATTTAATTTCTTTATTAAGAATAAGTAAAACTATTCTTTAAATAATATTATTCTCAATATTAATTTCAAAGTTTAAGATTGCACTTCCTGAAAAAAAGTATCATAAAATATAATTTTTAGTAAGTATATAAAAGTTATCATCTTTGTACTAACCATTAATACGAGTACTCTTTTAGTACGTATCTACTTTCGTTACATTTAAGTATAAATTTTATCTTATGCGCTTTTTACGATATTTGAAATAGCGTAACTTCCATTCCAGAGAGACATAATAAATATATTTTTTCGGTAATATAATAAAATATTTTTTGCCCCAAAAGTTTCGCGTCTTACTGTTCAATTGGGAGTTACCATGTTTTATTTATTCTGTTACTTTCTCAGAACGTTTATTTCAATTTCAGTACTGACAGGATATGCCCCAATATTAGGATATTATCTATTAGAATCAAATATATAGTTTTTGGTTCACTAGTTTATTTATTCATACATAATAAATGGATGCACTGGATACATATTTTTTTTTAACAAGACTATCCACTCTTTGATAGTCCGTAAATCAATTAGCAATATAAAAGTGAATACATTAGTATGCTTTTTTCTTCCTTCTTAGCTCCTTTCGGGATCAACGAGAATATACGTTTTGAGAATTTTACTGGTTATGCTATTATTTAACAATAATACGTTGATCACGAATAGAGGAATACAACCATGACCTACGAATGTGTAGTTTTTCGTCCTAGGTTTGTTACTTTGTACAAATGCGTAGAGGTGTTATAGTGGTTGCATACAACTCCTTAAAATAATCAACCCACAACGAGCTAACTGGATTGGCCACAAAATCAGGCACCCAAGACTGCTTATCACCATCGCGGAGGGTAGGACCGAAGGTAGAAATGGTAGAGGCCGACCAAGAGAAGCTTATATGGACCAACTGAAGAAGGACATGAACTGTGACACATACGTAGAACTAAAGAGATTAGCTGAAAATAGGGAGGAATGGAGAATAAAATCCAAACTCGTTGCAGACCAATCCAATGGATTGTAACTCACTTTATATATGAACTATGTTGAATATAGAGCATTGTTTTTGTTTTATAATAATGAATACGTTCAGTATTTTTGAGAGAATATAAAAAAAGTGTTGCTCATCTCACACCTGAATATTATGTGGATGTAAAGTAAATGAATTTGTAGTAAAAATTTACTATAACCTGTTAGATTAATATTAAGCTCTAGGTACATTGATAAACTTTTTAAATTCGAGGGAATTAACTAATTTTCGAAATAATATGATTAATCACCACTTTAGAAAGTTTTTACACGCGTTTATTTTCTTTATCATTCCCGAGCGACGATACCCAATTATGAATTTATTTGGCGCAGTCGTACTAAAATATGTTTCCTCTCTCTCCCCGTGCTATGTCCGTCTCTATCTAGTTATCGATTTCCCCTCCCTCACTGCCATCCCGCGGTGGATGCTAGGTTTAGCATGTTTCCAGGGTAAATATACTTATTAATTTATTAAAAATAATTATTTTTAATAGGAGCCTTATCTTCATAACGTTTATAAAGCATAATATGAAGTCATTATTTTTAATACACTTCAATATTATTTACGAGTCCCGAGTTGGTACACACACACAACTCCTGTCTTTTCATTTTTACATTATTTAGTGATTATAACGAACAGTCAGGTGTTCATACACACATACACATGCTCACATACTCGCGTACATCTCATGGACAAGTACATATATTACTCTAAACTCAGATTATAGATATTGTTACTTTAACTTTTCACAAACGTATGACATCCTATTTAACCAGATGTAAAAATAAATAAAGTTAATTTATTCATGATTTGCAAACTGTGAAGTAAATGAAAATCAAATTGTAATAAGTCATAGAAATATTTCAGGTACATTTAAAGTTATTTTTTCCTAGATTTGCAATAAAACATGTTTTAAATATTAATTCCTAGATGATTCTTCTAATTAATCTAATGTTTTAAAGATTATTTCGTAGTAATTCAATGAGTTTATTTAATTGATAATTCTCTGCTTTACTGGATTTAATTCCATTGATAGATGGGGAATTCCTTTAGTATCTAAAAGTTTATTATTATTATTATTATAGAGAAAAGGTTCAGCGAGATTGAGTTCCAGAGTAAATTGGAAGCAAATGGTTCGGACATATTAAAATATATAGAGAGAAAAGCAATGTAGTGAATTACAAGTTTGAATAACAAAGATCGTTGTAGTACATCACCTATGTATCTCTATGAAAAGATTCTAAATCTGTAGAAATGTGTAGATGAAACAAGAATGGAAATATTTTGAGGATTCCAGGAACACAGGATGTCAAATTAGTTAAACATTACGAGATTGTGATCAAATAGTTTCTTTCAGATTATTATTTTCAGTATTTTGAGTGTCTCATCATCATTAAGTCAGTTTTTTTTATATACAAAATAATTATATACAAAATATTACTTAAAAAATTATTAATTTTTATAGAGTACTTGTATCTTGTACTATATGTATATACTTCATAGAAATTCTGACGAGTAACATCAACACATAATAAAAACATAAAATGGTAGTGTTTGTATTTTTACCTTTTTTCAGGCATCACAAGTTTATCATGAAAATTGTTGTGTCATGAAATATTTTTTCCATTAACAATTTGTATGTGTCGCTCTTTGAAACGCAGTTGAGGTTTTCATTGGTATTATGGAAATCTTTCTCATAAATGTCATTGTCTTCATCTATGTTTATGTTTCTGTGTGTAACAATTGTTATGTTATGGAACAAACAATGTAGATGTAAGATGATTATCAGGAATGTTATTGTATGTAGGTCTGTTTAGGTCCATAATCTCCTCACAGTGTTGTGTTTTGGGTGAATGTTTGTTTAGTAAGCTGTTAATAGCCTTCAACCTTCTATTACTCTAGTAAACCATTAGAATATGTTTGGTAAGTGAATGTAGATTTAGTGCCCAAACTTTCATTATTTATAATTGTATATATATGATGGTAAATACATATTATATTACAACTTCATTTGTTAACACATCCATATAACCCTACTTAAGCATTCGATAAAGTAGAATGGGAACAACTTTTTAAGACTCTAAACCAGATAGGAATGAGCTATAAGGACAGAAGAGCAATCTGGAGCCTATACAAGAATGAAATGGCTGTAATTAAAAGCGGAGAGAGCTGCGCAGAAGCGAGAGTAGAACAAGGTGTAAGACAGGGATGCTCAATGTCGCCAGCACTCTTTAACTGCTATATACAGCAAGCTATTGATGAACTCAGAGAAGAAATGAAGAATTGGACAGGAGTAAAAATAAATGGGAAAAAGGTTGACATGATTAGATATGCTGACGACATAGCACTGCTCGCAGACTCCGAGATGGAGCTGAACGAAGCCTTAGGAAAAATGGAAAGTATACTGTTGTCAAAGTACAACATGAAAATAAATAAAGATAAAACAAAATGTATGGTCGTTGGAAGGGAGGAAGCGACTGCGAACATTGCCATAAATGGAGTGAGCATCAAACAAGTAAGAGAATTCGTGTACTTGGGCAGCAGAATAAACCAGGACGGACGCTCCAAATCAGAAATTGTGAGCAGAATAAACCAGGCACGAATTGCCTTTAACAAAAAATCCAAAATATTAGAATCCCCTAATATTGATCTAAGCGTGAGGAAGAATCTCACTAAAGCCTTTGTGTGGAGCATTCTGCTATATGGATGCGAGACGTGGACCATCAGTAAGAGGGAAAGCGGACGGTTAGCGGCATTTGAAATGTGGTGTTATAGACGCATGCTGAAGATTCATTGGTCGGAACACGTCGAAAACGAAGAAGTGTTAACCAGGGTTGGCGAAAAAAGGCAACTCCTCAAAAGAATCTGCCAACAACGAGCTAATTGGATTGGCCACAACATCAGGCACCCAGGACTGCTCATCGCAATCGCAGAGGGCAGGACCGAAGGCACAAATGGCAGAGGTCGACCGAGAGACGCCTATATGGACCAACTGAAGAGGGACATGAGCTGTGGCTCATATATGGAGTTGAAGAGACTGGCTGAGAATAGGGAGGAGTGGAGAAATAAGTCAAAACTCGTTGCAGACCAATCCAATGGATTGTAACTCATTATATATATAACCCTACTCACTTTCTCTCAAATCAAATGTACAACGGACACTTTGTAGACCATGTCCGCAATAACTTTATTTTCTTCACAAAATATTACCATCGAAACTAACCGAGATGTTTCTACTCGTACTATACTTCATTCAGAGTACTTTATCATGTTATATATTATCACTTTTGTGTTTTGTTTTCTGTTACCAAAATTTAACTGATACAATTGAAATGTATGTACATATAAAAAAATCACATTTCTTTTCATGAACACACAACTATATTTGAAAAAAAAAATAATAACTTGATAATTTATTACCGTTGCCGTAAATTTGAATAACATTTTTGAACATTTATTTCGTTATTACCGAATCATAAAAGAATATGATATAAAAAAACTATGTGATTGTCATAATAGCGTATAAATCTTTTCATTTTTAAAAGTATCATTAGGGAGGAAGACTGGTCTCAAACTCAATGTTAATATTTTAAAATACGTACAAAAGCCTTTCCGAAGCACCTACCTACGTATAATCGTAATTTCTCTTCCCTTTCTAACTTCTCATTCTCTGTTATGCCGGTCACGTTCAACTGGGGAAATAATAATACACTGTCTGACAATTCTTCTTCTCTCCTCTTTACAAAATTGCTGAAAGTTGTGCTTCTAAGTGATTTCTAAAAGATGTTTAGTCTCTATGGAGATACTAAGATATATTTCTACTTGCTTGCGTTTCTCTTTCTCTTTCGCTATCAATCAACGGAGTTTCTCATTAATAGAGCACAGCACATTTCCTTAAAAACTTTGGTGCATATTTTCAACAGTTTCCTTTACAAGTTTGCGATTAATTTTATAAAAGTTTGACAAGGAATTTTTATTTAAAAACGTTTGGATTCTTAGAATACGAGAAAATAATCGTTATTAAAGATCGTCGACTGCTCAACAAGATACGGTGCGAATTACGAAATAGATTTGAACCTGAAGATGTACCTAGTACATTGAAACTTTTCCACTGTAATCAATAACATGATTTCTGCTGTTTCGTCGAATATTATTTTCTTAGCAAGGTAACATATGTATTATTACAGTAGAAATATGCAAAATAAAATTATGGTATGTATTAATTGTAGACCGACGGTACTTGGTGGAAGTTCATGTAAAATTAATAAAAGTAAAACACTTACCCGTGGAGCACCCGGTAATGAATTGGTCTCCCACTCTTCTGCGTAAGTTTTCGAGTGTCCTGTAAAAGGCAGGTGTTCGAAAAAATGAAGACATTTGACATCTTAAATTCAGCGATGAGGCTTGCCACCCATCCTGAATGTCTTGATTTTATATTGGCACGAAGAGGACAGTTTGCATGTTTCTTACATGCAGCTGATCTGCTGGCTACCCCACTTGTGGGATATGCCGTGATGGTATAGTAGTAGTAGTAAAACACTTATATATTTGAATCCGTCCACCACAGTATTTAATACTTATTTAACGATTGTTCATTTCTAAACTATATCGAAATAAATAAAACAAGCGTTTTATTCTACTAATGATTTAATTTGTGAGAGAGACGTCTTTCGTCTTATGAGGACATTGTCAATCTGATTTTAAAAATACAACAATATTCATATATATATAAATATTTACAATAACAATGATAAGAGAGTATAGTATAATATTATATTGTAGTATGTATCAGTAACTAATTCTAAGAAATTATTAATTACCATGCGAAAGGGAGAACAATATGTATATGTATTTGTGTGACAAGGACAAGCATAGTGTATTATATTAATCTGGTTAAACCTATCTATTTGTTGTTATATTCTTATAAGGTGAATTTGTGAAAAGGGAAGCATATGATCAGAATGATATTGTAAAAAGGTAAAGTTCTAAACTATACCCTCACACCGTGTCCCAAGTGGGGCAGGCAGAGAGAACGGAACGCCAAACAGATCTATCTTTACACACTTCCTTCGCTTCTTCCACACTCATACAGTTTCTCATACACGCACATCGGTTCCTCTTACTCAACAATTATTGTTCATTACCACTTACTTTATTATTATTCTTTTTTCTCATTAACAGCTTGTATTGGATGATGATGATGATGATGATGATTATGGATGATTTTGTTTTGACGCCGTTTAACAGTCCCTAGACCGTCTTAAGGGCGCCTATTATTTTTATTTAACTATTATAAAATTTTGGAAACACTTGTGATTGTCACAAATTTGATTGAAATGCGTGAATTTTATGTGAGTTCCAATTGAAGGTATTATTTTAAAACTTTTGAAACTAAAAAAAATGTATTAATATTTTGTTAATCTGAAAAATTATAAGATTATAATATTTAATTTTGAAAAATGAGACGTCAGAGGTTTCAGGCAGCTACTAGCTGCGCCATCCACCGACCGACTTCCGATTGGAATGTTATTTCTTCACTTTGCGTTAGCCTGCTGATTAGATCGGAAGCTCTTGAAAGCTGGCTCCAGAATAGTAAAGTCACTGTGGAAGTACTTAAAATAAATGTTTTATTTTTATTAATAAATTGATTGTGTTTGGTATTATATCTGCAATGAAATTAAACGGATCTATGAAACATCTTGCTACCAGAATAGTAGAGCTTGCCTGGAGCACACTACTACCACTACTCTACTGTTCTCTATATTTGAGGTTTCTTCTTCTTTTTATGTTTCAGACAATCAATATTATTATTATTTTTAGATTTCACACGCTCTGTTACATTTACGCTTCCTGTATTAGATTTCGATCTGCAATGTTTTCCTTTTCTCTTTCATTTCACCTCACATTGTATTGCGAATATATTATTTCGTAGGTACCTTTTGGTACGATATTGCATTTGGAAGATCGCTACAAGATATTTGTATATTGGCTATTTGAAACGATATGTCGAGATTAAAAATACAGTATGAATTCTATCCGTTTGAGTTTTATTAAACTTTACACTGATATGTCTCTTCGTCACAGATGATTATAAATATTCAGTTGTATTATAAGTTAGTGATCTCACAAGATCTGATCATTGATTAGATCTTGTGAGATCACTTTTTATTTGATTACTAGTCTTGCAATCTAAGATTTGCAATATATTGCTAGAAGAGTGAATTTAAAATTTTGAAAATTGAACCATTGTATGATATATATTTTAAAGGAAAATGTAGTTGTACCTGCATTGAAAAAAAGAAATTTTGTATTGAGTTTTCTACCCTCCATTCTCTACAGTATTATAGGTGTATGTATAGAAGACAGAAAGTTATCTCATCCTTTTGTCCATCTGCTTTATCATGACGTATTGTTTCCTTGTTACATAAACAAAAAGTAGGTAGGTATATGAAATCAATACTTATCAAAATGTATGGTTTTGTCGCGAATTTTCAAAATTCTGTAAACGACTTTATTTTCACGGCCCCATGGATATATTTCTCTATTATCCTAGTTAAAGTATCGTAGAGACCAAGTGTTGTATTATTTCAATATGGAGCGATCTCTGCGGTTATTTCAATTTCCCATCCAGCAGCGCAAGCATATAATATAACATTTGGGTATAGATATTTTGAAATACTTGGACAGATATAATAAATTTGTTTTTATGGCAACCTCATACTAATAATAATAAGTATGATAGTCTATATTCTGTATGACCGTCGGTCGCTTACTTGAGTATTTTCCTCTAAGTTATGATTTTACTTTCAGTATATTTTCCTTTATTCTTTAGATAAATATCTGAACCGTTTTACTTACATGAATTGCTTTTTATATAACCAATAATTGATCGTATTGTAACGTAAATCGTTTTTCTATAACTTGTGTCAGGGAAAATAAAGTCTGAATTCAATTAAAAGAATGACATCTTGAAAATTAACAATTTATTTAAAATACATATTACAACAACTATTATTTATATATACGTCACATATTATTACAGTTCACACAGATTTCTTATATACCCATTATATAACATCCTTCTTCCAGCCTATCTAGATCTTTCTTTTTTATCAAAACCAAAACAACCACCTGTCATTATTTTCCAAACATTCCATAACCAAAAATAATATAAAAATTCAAATTCATTAAACTTCCAAACTTAAGTACCCTCCTAATGGTGATTACGTAACATTGCCTCCCTCTTAATTTAGTTCGTCCCGAACGAATTCTCTGGATGAAGATAGGAGCATCCTGAATCCTCTCTGCAATGTGAAGTCTTGAAGAAATAACAAGGTACAGACTTCTTGATGTTCTCACTATACCCTGGATTAAAACAACAAACTAAAACATTAATTCCAGTATTACAGAAGATCTCTTCTATCATATTTCGAACAACTTTCCAATCCATACTGCCACTTATCCTTGGTATGCCGAGCTTCGTAAGATTCATTTGTAACATTTGATCCCGCAAACTTTGTAAACAGTGCCACATCTGAACATACTCTGTTTGTTCTTCAGGGATTGCTTTATTTACCATGTAAAATATATGTCGTTCCCCATGCTGTAGATGGACCGCTTCTCCAATTTTCAAACTCTTGGCCTTAATCTCTTCCAATATCCCGTACTTCTTCTTGAAAACTTTGGCTATGCCATTAGTAAATTTTGCATTCTGAGCCAAGCAATGAGCCAAAACATAATCCTCTGGAGTGTCAAAAAGATCTTGCTCAACTTCGATAGTGACACCATGATGAATTCTTCGTTGAGGCGTCTTCATAAACTCTACAAAACTCTTCTCTTTACTTAGGACTTTACAGACTTGAACAATCGGGTTGTTTCCTTCACTTTTATTGTCTCCTAAAAACGGTGCTAAGCGATTGAAATGTACCACCCTCGGCTTGCCATTTGATTTTCGTCGTATTCGATAAATAACGTCATTTATTCTTTTAATCACCTCGTACGGTCCTTCCCAGGATTTTTGAAGCTTCGGTGAATAGCCTCGTCTCCGTTGAGGATTGAACAACCAAACTAAATCTCCAGCTTGATACCCTCCTTCCACAGCTTTGACATCATATCTTTTCTTCATCCTGTCACTAGCGACTTGAATATTAGCCCGCACACGTTCATGGATGTCGTTCATCTTTCTCCGAAGTTCCGATACATAATCTTCTCCAACAAGATCCTCTCCAGGCTTAGATCCATACTGCAAGTCGCAAGGTAACCGTAGTTCACGGCCAAAAATCACACTCGCTGGTGTTTGTCCCGTTGTCTCATGAATTGCCGAACGATAGGCCAATAAGAACAAGTGGATGTATTCGTCCCAATCCTTCTGATGATCAGACACCGCCTTCGACAGATATTTTCCACATGTTCGATTCATTCGCTCCACCATTCCATCCGACTGTGGATGCAAAGCAGTTGTTCTCGTTTTTCGAATTCCCAATATCTCACATACTTGCTGAAATACGGCTGACTCAAAATTTCTTCCTTGATCCGAATGAAGCTCCAACGGTACTCCAAAACGACTTATCAGCTCTCTTACCAAGATTTCAGCAACAGTGATAGCCTCTTGATTTGGTAATGCATAGGCTTCTGTCCATTTACTAAAATAGTCCATTGCTACTAAAATATACTTGTTCCCTCTTTCAGTTGTGGGAAACGGTCCTGCTATGTCGATGGCTATTCTTTCAAATGGACTACCTACATTGTACTGTCTCATTGGCGCACGCCTCTGTTTTTGAGGTCCGTTCGAAGTAGCACAAGTCACACATCTTCTACACCAATCTTTTACATCTTCAGTGTAACGGACCCAATAAAATCTCTGACGAATCTTTTCTGTAGTCTTTTTAACTCCCAAGTGTCCACCAGACACATCATCGTGAAGCAGCTTAAGGACATCAGGAACTCTCTTCCTTGGAACCAATAGCTGTTGTTTCTGCTGTGTTCCATCTTCACTTTCCAGAATACGTTTCAACAACCCGTTTTCCACAACTATGGATTGCCATTGTGCCCAATATGATTTAACATTTGGTGAACATGAAGCTATTTCTTCCCATGAAGGTTTTCGATCATTTTCTTTCCACTGCATCAAAAGTCCAAGGTCAGGATCTTCCAACTGGTGCGCTCGAATTTCATCATCTTGCCAAAAATTATCGATGACTGTAGTTCTACGAATCATGACGAACCTTTCCTCCGCTTTATTACAATGCTGGCAATCCTCTGGACATGGACGCCTTGACAGTGCATCAGCATTTTTATGACGAAGTCCAGCTCGATGCTCAGAATCATAGTCATATTCTTGCAATCTTTCTATCCATCTTGCAACCTGACCTTCAGGATTCTTGAATCGTAACAGCCATACAAGCGCCGAATGATCTGTCCTTAAAAGAAATTTCCGTCCATATAGGTATTTGCGGAAGTGCTCAACTGACTTGATTACAGCAAGTAACTCTCTTCGCGTTACACAATAATTGCGTTCCGGCCTTGACAAAACTTTACTGAAGTACGCAATTACGCGTTCTTGACCATCCTGAACCTGAGATAGTACACTTCCAATGCCGACGTTGCTTGCATCCGTATCCAGAATAAAATTCCCTTCAGCTCGAGGATAACTTAGAATCGGGGAATTAATCAATACCTTCTTCAATTCTTCAAACGCGCATTGGCATTTTGAATCCCATATAAATTCATTACTTTCTTCTGTGAGTTTTGTCAATGGTTTAGCGATATCAGCGAAGCCCAAAACAAATCGCCGATAGTAAGTGCTTAAGCCTAAAAAGCTTCTTACTTCATGCTTGTCTTTAGGTGTAGGCCAGTCTTGAACAGCTCTAATCTTCTCAGGATCCACCGCCACTCCTTCCTCAGAGACAACATGACCCAGATAGTTGACTTGTCTTCGGAACAATGTACATTTCTTAACATTGAGTTTCAAGTTGGCCGCTCTCAATCGTGAAAACACTTGTTCCAAATTTCGTAAGTGCTCCTCAAAACATTTTCCAAGCACGATGATGTCATCCAGGTACACTAAACAGGTCTCCCACGACAATCCTCTCAGCACGCTTTCCATTAAACGCTCAAAAGTAGCCGGAGCGTTACAAAGTCCAAACGGCATAACAATGAACTGCCATAATCCACTTCCAATAGAGAATGCTGTTTTCTCTCTATCCTTAGGTTCCAGTCCAACCTGCCAATATCCACTCTTCAAATCCAACGTTGAAAAGATTTTACAGCCAGCCAATGTGTCCAACGTATCATCAATACGAGGCAAAGGGTAACTGTCCTTCTTAGTAACATTATTAAGTTGGCGAAAATCAACACAGAACCGAGTTGAGCCATCCTTCTTCCTAACCAGTACTACAGGTGAACACCATGGACTGCTTGACGGTTCTATTACCTTGTCCCGTTCCATATCTTGAATAATTTGATCTGCTTCCGCCCGTTTTGCTAAAGGTAATCTTCTGGGTACTTGACGAATGGGTCTTGCATCACCTGTGTCTATTCGATGACTAACAACACTTGTTCTTCCTTTGGGTTGACTTGAGTTCTCGAAGACATCCTGATTTCTAGCGATGAAGGATCTAATCTGTTTGCTCTGTTCCTTGGTAAGTTCCTTACAAGCCTCCTTCACTAAGTCGTCAAGGTGTTTTGGTACCTCCTCTGAAGAAACTTGGCCACCGCTCACTCTACATGTTACTGACGAAACCGATGAACACATACTTAAATAAACTCCTTCTTTGATAGTCACTGGATAGTCATTGATATTCATTAGCCTGACCAAAATATCCTTTTTAGCTTGAATCAGGACTCTCGCAATCAACACTCCTTTTCCAGCTTCAGTATTAGCGTTGGACTCCACTACTAAAACATGTCCATTTGGAATGTCACAATCTAAGTAGGCTCGTACTAACATTTCACTTTGTTTTGGAATAGTAACAACTTCTGCCGCAAGCACACGTGTAGCGAATTCTTCATGCTCTTGTACAAGAATATCTTCATCCCCAATTTTCAGAGTTCGCCTCTTCAGATCCAGTTTGAATCCATACTTCGCCATTACATCCATTCCAAGAATAACTTCCTCCTCTATCTCAGCCACCAACACCTGATGATCGAAGATGGTGCTTCCAATGTGAAAGTTGGCAACTGTCTCACCGCATACAGACGCCGACTCTCCAGTTGCCGTCCGTAATGTCCATTTAGTTGATTTTATTTGTTTTTTTTCGCAAACTAAATCAGGTCTCATGATTGTCCTTGTTGCTCCAGTGTCCAACAAAAGTTTCAAATTCTTTCCATTTACTTTGCCATTTATAAACATGCTGCTGACTTGTCCGCTGAACGACGCAACAACTGCATATCTCTTCGAGGCATTGGCAATGCGGGTCGATAGTTGCCCCTTTCCATCAACCCTTTTTAGTTTTCCTGAATCTGCTGTTCGTTTTTCCTTGGACACCGATTACGCAGGTGTCCAATTTGTCCACAGTCCCAGCAACGTAGTTGTCTCTTCTTTCCTTTCAAGGCCTCCAAAACCTTCTTAACTATGTCTTCTATTGAAAGTGGTTGATTTTCTTGTACAGCTTCCATCACACGGGCTTGAGCGTGACCTCGTACGGATTGTCTTACAGCTTCAAATTCGAGTGCTTGGGTTAAAGCATCACTAAGAGTTTGTGGTCTAGCCAGTTTTATAGCTTGTTGTGTCTCACTTGCTCGTAGTCCATCCAAAAACTTGTCTACTGCAAGACTTTCACATACATCATCAGAAACTGTAGGGTATGCATATCTCACTAGACGCGCTACATCCGCCTCGAATTCCTGTAGAGTTTCATTGGGCCTCTGCACACGATTCTTCAACTGTGACCTATAAACTTGTTCCATATGCTTATGTCCAAATCGCATCTCCAGTCTCTCAACCAAAGATTTAAAGTTTTGTCTATCCGCAAGCGGAATCATCTGAAGGACTCTTAAAGCATCTCCTCGTAAAGATATACTCAATACTGATGCTTTTCTTGTCATCGACCAGCCATTTATCATAGCTACTGTTTCGAACAAAGTTAAGTACTCTTCCCAAGAGTTCTTTCCATCAAAAGTTGGCATATCACTACGCACATGCTCCACCATTGAAGTTGCACCACTCTCTACACACTTGAACTCTGTGTCCACCGTTGTGTTCTGCTCAAAATCCGTTCTTGCTGTTGAAGAAAGCGCCTGATTCTCCAAAACTTTCACCTGCTTTGTTAACTCGCTAATCCTTTCATCAAAGGACACAGAATATTCTTGAAACTTCCTTTCAATTTCTTCTTTCGTTCCTCTAGAATCTTCTCGAAGCCTTTCTATTTCTTCTTTCATAGCTGTAGCATTTTCTTGAAGCTTCTTTTCGATTTCTTTATAAAGCTCACTGGTGGTTATAGGCAACTCGAAGATATATGTTTCCGGATCTTCACCTGCTTCTTCCATCACCTTTCTTAGTCGAAGTTGGAGCACACCCTTCGTTCCAGATGTATCCGCGTCTCTTTCTTCTAGTTCGCGCTTCAGATCCACCACTTTCAAGTCAAGTAGAGTTAATTTTTTTGATGACATATTTTACACAGTCTTTATTTCCACTAAGCACTTAAATATCTGATTCACAACCCCACACCTGACACCAATGTAACGTAAATCGTTTTTCTATAACTTGTGTCAGGGAAAATAAAGTCTGAATTCAATTAAAAGAATGACATCTTGAAAATTAACAATTTATTTAAAATACATATTACAACAACTATTATTTATATATACGTCACATATTATTACAGTTCACACAGATTTCTTATATACCCATTATATAACATCCTTCTTCCAGCCTATCTAGATCTTTCTTTTTTATCAAAACCAAAACAACCACCTGTCATTATTTTCCAAACATTCCATAACCAAAAATAATATAAAAATTCAAATTCATTAAACTTCCAAACTTAAGTACCCTCCTAATGGTGATTACGTAACAGTATCAACCTTGTTTAATATTAAGGTCATCCTTCTCTAAAAATTGAGATCACACTTTGTAATAGTACCTACAATGTAGCGTTAGATATTTTCCTTTGAATTTTTTTGCTCTCTGCTGGAAGTTATTCAACATCATGTATTCAGTTTTTAGACTTTTCCCATTTAATTTTTTTGTTTACAATATAACACGTTTAGGATTTTGAAAAGTCCCCACTAAGAGTTTTGTAGCTCAGATCTATTTTTATAATTTTTCATTTAGTAACTATTAAAACATGATATTTCATCCTTTTCTAAAAATTGAGATCACACTTTGTAATAGTACCTACCATGTAGCGTTAGATATTTTCCTTTGAATTTTTTTGCTCTCTGCTGGAAGTTATTCAACATCATGTATTCAGTTTTTAGACTTTTCCCATTTACTTTTTTTGTTTACAATATAACACGTGTAGGATTTTAAAAAATCCCCACTAAATTTTTTGTAGCTCAGAGCTCTTTTTATAATTTTTCATTTAGTAACTACATGATATTTCATCCTTTTCTAAAAATTGAGATCACACTTTGTAATAGTACCTACCATGTAGCGTTAGATATTTTCCTTTGAATTTTTTTGCTCTCTGCTGGAAGTTATTCAACATCATGTATTCAGTTTTTAGACTTTTCCTATTTAATTTTTTTGTTTACAATATAACACGTTTAGGATTTTGAAAAGTCCCCACTAAGAGTTTTGTAGCTCAGATCTATTTTTATAATTTTTCATTTAGTAACTATTAAAACATGATATTTCGTTGGAAATTAGTCTGCTTACGGTGTAACGGATTTTGGATATATATTTGGATAATGACAGTTTGTTTATATAAAACCCCATTCTCAGTACTTTTAAATAAATTGTAAATTTTTTCAATTCTATGATTTGTCCAATATTGTTTGACAATCTAGACTGTAGTCTTTACACACTCTTACTATCTGTTCCAAATTGTTATTCAACCGTGAAATACTCGGCTAATAATAGGTCTCCCACTCTTTATCGTCAATTTTCGAGTGTCTTGTAAAAGACAGGTGTTAAAAAAATTACATCTTAAATTGAGCAATGAGTCGTCTTAATTCTGTGTCGGCACAGAGAGGTCAGCTTGCATATTTATTACATGCGGTTGGTCTGTTGGCTACTCCAATATGGTGTGATGGTATAGTAAGAAAGTTGTTTTTATAGTCAAAAAGTAAATTTTGAAATAAATACTCAAAAATATCTCTTCTCTTAAATAATAAAATACTGGTTCCACAAACTACATTGTAAAATAATATTCCTTTCATTTCTTCAGTTCATAATGTTCTTTTATGTGTACAAAGATAGAGATCTTTAATACCAGGATTTGAAGGAAATGCCTTTAGAAATAAAGTGAGTATGATATTACTTTGACTGAAATGATGTATACCTACTGCGTCCCACAGAAGAGAGACATTCTTTTGTTTACTTTCCGAGAATATAAAAAAAACATAAGACCTAAGCAAAATCACACTAATTCTCTTTTACCTCAAATATTTTTATTTTACATATATATTAACACGAGTACTGTAAGTATATTGTTGACAAAACAAATTTATGTAAATAGTGTACTCGGTTATCGCTTTACAATAATCAATGAGCTAGCCATCTCACTTATTATTATTATTTTAAAAATATCATCCTGCACTGAGACCATAACAGCTTTTGGCCAAACCGATCTCAAAAAGGAAAAAAAGGTGAGACAGAAAAACACAAATGCTATCATCAAAAAGAAACAGAATCAAAGGAGAGTCTCTATCGACATGAACATTCAAATCATTAAACAATTTTATAGCCTTTCCGACAGAGGAGTTTGGCATAATGTTTGTACTGCTATCAGGTAACATACCGTCATGGTTTCGAGATGAAAGTTTGTATAATTCTGTTTTTAGAATATTTTATTAGAATCATACATAAACAAAATTTTCTGAAAACGGTGTGAGTAATTTATTATAAATACTTTTGTTTTTATAACGTTCAAAGTGATTTTCGTGTGTTATGCTGCATTCACTAATAACCTCACTTATGGTAGCGTTGTGATGGGATAGATTAAAATATATATAGACAAGAAGATATGTATACTATTATTATTATCAGATATGTACAGGAACAATATCCCCGTGTCACGTACAGCTAAATAGAATCGTGTGGTCTACAGTGTACGTTTGTAATAACAGATTGACGTATAACTATTGTAAACTTTTGGTATACATTAATACCTGCGGTAGGCTAATTAGTGAATCAGTGGTATCTTTAAAAAAATCTATGAACTTTTTCAAAAATCGGATAAGTGGAGTAATATTCGGAATTATAAATAAGCTCAAATGGTTATTATTAATCTTCAGTCACTTGTTTTTGATTGTTATGTAGCCATGGAGCACCCGGCAAAGGATCGTTCTCTCAATCTTTTCCGTAAGTTGTTTTCAAGTGTACTGCAAATGGCAGATATTTGAATAAATAAAGATATATGCATCTTAATTTTAGCGATGGGGCTTACTTCCCATCCTGAATGTCTTAATTTTGTGTTGGTTCGTAAAGGACAGCTTGAATGTTTACTACATGCAGCTGAACTTCTGGCTTCCCCATTTGTGGGATATGCCGTGGTGTATAGTAGATTATGTATATTATGGTGCGTCACGTTCATATTTTGAGGGTAGAGAAGACAACCCCAAAATGGTGATGAATCAAAGTAGAGGATATAAGAATATAGAGCTACATTTTTCAATTCATCTGTATTTGAGTAATTTTCTGGAACTCGTGAATAATCCAAGGACTTTCGTGTAAAGGCTGAAATATTTATTAGGCTTACAGCTTTTCCTTTGGTTTGGTTCTAAAAGTGAAGGGTTAAAGAGAGTTTCAGTGTAAATTTGAAAAAGTTTTCCGTAAACAAAACTTGGTTTTAAACAGTCAAGGTTTTCCGTCTAATTAACGGCACGCTACACAGTTTTATTAATCAACAACGCCGATTTGGAAACTCATGATCCTATACATTAACTTTCACACTAAATAAACTCACCTATCTAGATAAAATAATATGAAACTTAACTCAGCCAAAATTAAATTTTTCATAAAATCGCAAACTTATTAAGCACGCGTAGTTGTATCTATATAAGTAGGACATGCAATTTAGATATTACAATATTTTATTACGAGAGATATAAATGAAAACTTTTACTTTCAAAACGAAATCTGGTGATGTTTGTTGTTACACTTCCGAAAAACTATTTCAGTGAATTGGTTGAATATTCTATTATATCATCGTACTATTACTCAGTTAAATACGGAAACTTGGATCAAAAAAATTCTTCGTGTCTCTGTACTTATTTGGAATGTTTTTCATAAATGTCAAAGGTGGTGTGAAAATGCCATTCAAAAGGAAAACGTGATGAAGAAAAACAGGGGTGAAATTGAGTTTTTGACGTCTGTATGTATGTACCTCACACCTTGTAGCGGAACGGCGTCATAAAGATCACGTATTATTTTGAGGCTTTCAACAGTAAAATGACCTTCGTTTTGATAACATGGGAATTACATTTTTTTTCTCTCAAACTATTTATTTTGAAGCGAGAGTACCTAATATAAATATTTCATTACGTTTTTCTTTTTTGAAATTTCGAATTCTTTAATTGCAAAGCTAAAAACTGTATTTTTTTCTTTAGTTTCTCAATGTTAGTGTTGATTTTGTACTGTGCAGTATTGTATCCTTTGGTAGGCGCGCACTTTATATTGATTGATATATAAGTTTCATTTCATTGGATGGTGTGTATGAGACATAACATTTTTTATTGTCTGAGGACACTAATGACAGATAGTTGAATGCTTTTGTTGTTTTGTTATTTAAGTATTTTTGATATGATCATGCCTTATCCCACCTATGATAGCCACCAGATTCATCACATGTAACAAATATGCAAGTAGTTCTCGTCGTGCCAATATAACAAATCAAACATTTACGATGTGTGGCATATTTCATCGCTAAATTTGAAAGAATAGATCGTTTAAGAGGTTCTCAAGGCTTGAAATGTATTCTTTCTTATTACACCATTCCTATTAAAACGACATCACAACACTAGGAACTGATAATTATTTCAACTCTTTATGAATTCGTAGTAAAGATCTGCCAAATATTGAATCACGCAGTAGAAAATACCCACATGGTTTCGAATATGTTTGAAAATACCCAAATATTGTGATTACTGACGTAGCCAATTAGGATATTAATTGACCTATAAAATTGTAAGGTCGTAATGCCATACATCATATACTTGTATTAAAAATAGGAATGGCCTCTAATATTTTCATTTTTTGTCATAATTTTGGTCAGTAAAACATATTTATAGGAACATATGATAATAATATGTACATAGTACAACATGTAGTAACAAACAAACATACTAAATCAGAATGTATTAAATATTTATGTGAGAATTGAAATCCTCTTTTTTGTAATAGGACGTCAATAATTTATAAACCAGAGTAGAATAAAATATTTATTCTCATTGGCTCGAGATGTTGTATCTTAGTATAAAAGAAAATTGTAAGTGTGATTCGGGTCATGATATAAGGCAGGGATAGAGAACAATAAATCAACATAATATAAAAAAAAAACTGAAGAAGAAATATTGAGAACTTGGAACGCCATTCACAGACCTTATGGCTATCCAATATTAGACACTGGACCGGAGTGGGGCGAGTGGAGAAACTCATTCAACTAGTACAGGGGCAGAGAGGCCTTTGCAAAGCTGGTTGCCAACGTCGAAGTAACCTGCTAAGGCACGAGGAGGAAAAGAAGAAAATTTTGTTTTATTTTTGCTGCTCGAAGATTTTTGGCACGCGGACCTAAAAAGGTTCGCCATTTCTAATAAAAGGAGTAGTTATGTAATTTTTATTGCGGTTCATGGGCTTTTTACAGTTTGAAAAACAGTTTGACAACAATTGTGTCGTGACCTATATCGGAAAAAGGCATAAAGTTCTGCCAACATTATGTGTCGTCGGCGGAAAATGTACTAAAATATTAAAATTATAATATTATGTAGGACAATTCTATATTTTCATTATTTAGTGATCAACAAACGAATATATTCGCATATATACTATAACATAGACCCTTTTTAACACATAATATCAAGAATTCTAGAGAAATGTAATACAAACTAAATGAAATTCGATTTATTTTGAAATGTATAATTAATTTTTTTGAAGTTGTAAAAATGAACATTTTATGCATGTTCATATTTTTAAATTGAGGTTAATATTTAATAATTTTTCAATCGAGGCTTATTGTTTTGTAAAATACACGAGAAATTGGTAAGATGATGTTTGTGTAAAATAGTACTGTTTTTTTTTCACCTAATCAACTCGACGAAACTATCCTTAACTTATCCTTTTCCACACTATTCCGCCCATAAAACATAAGTATTGCAGCGTTAATGACTTCATGGAAAGTAGTGACTAAATTGACTGAAAACTGCTCTGAAAAAAAGAAATAACCTCTATGCATGTGAAAGAAGGAAGTATAGCAAAGTATATTAGAACATTGTTCACCTCCAAACCATGTAAATGAAATATCTTAGAATGAGTAAATAACTCAAGAGTGAAATTCCAGATAGTTTGGTTTGACTGTAGGTGTGTGTAATAATCTACTGTGTGCATGACTCTCGCTCGCCTTGTGATAATTGTTCCTTTGTGTGCGAATCTGGAGCATGCCTCCTGCTATTTATCAACATTTTTCCACACTACTCACACACACACACACACACACACACACCACACCCGCACTCATTCGCTCAGTTACACTTATTTATATACAGTGTAACAACACGACAACTGTGTACTATATACATACATTAATTTGTAATTTTGTATATTTCAGCAAAATATTACGCGAAATGGGACACGCGTTTGTGATTATTTCGCACTCATTCTGATTGTTATTATTTTTTTATGTCATCTTCAGCTGTATAATTTTCTGTATGTTCTACGTTTTAAATACCTAGTTCTTCTTTTCGAAATATCCTCTGTATGTTTACACTAATCTTTTGAATCTGTGTTAATTTTTTTGGATTTCATTTATGTACAAGTTTGCAAATATTTCTTATTTCCACAATACATTTATTTCACAAAATATTTAAATTATTGTATTTATCACTTCGTGTGAAAGAAATTGTGGTTTATGACATGTAAAATGCCATTTTTAAGTAATAGATACCTTCTTAAATATGTTTTTCTGTTTTGAAGTGCTTATGCTTTGTGTGAAATACAAGGGAGATTATAGAAAATATGAATTCGGTAATATATTCAGATGGCCAAGGTAAAAGAGAAAATACGGACGTGTTGAAAGAACGGACTTATCTAGTATTCACATTTATTGACATTCTGAAAACCCATGGGATATTGTCCACATGAAAGTCTTATGTAGAAAAATGGAGATTCACGAAACGAAAGGAATTTTTTTAAATATAGATTCTGGAGTATAAAGTTTGGAAAATGAGAAACAAACATTTATAATGATTTCAATTCAGGCTGAATTTTGGGATATAAAGTAGTATGCAAATATTTATAGGTCTCTCCTTCGAATCCTGCGTTCTTGTTACACACCAGTGAATCTGTATTAGTTGTAGAGCGTTTAAACAGAAGTGGGGGTTGTTGCGTAATATTATATTACGTTGATCACTTAATATGTACTAATTCATTTATTTTTCTCTTTATTAATTTTGTAAATGTAATAATCTTACAATGGATTAAATGATGATTATTATTAGGTAATGTGTAATACAATAAATAATTCATTATTAATGTGAATTCAATATTTTTTGGTTACCAATTATTTGCAATATCAAAGTACTTCTACATTGTGTTGTTAGAATGGATACTTTTTATTTGATTAAAGCAAAAAGGATTGATTGCATAGATATTATACACGAATAGTTTCATAGATTACGTCACGATTGCTCTACTCTGAAAAGGTGAAGATAAAACTATAAAGTGAACGTGCATTCAAACTATCGGTCAAATTTGTTGTCCACAGTTTTACGTAATCCACAGTTTTCCTTGAAATAAATCTTCAGCCGGAAACAAAAGATAAACCAATTTACTGTTCAGGAAAAAAGGATATTTATTTTCGAAATTTAGATAGATGCGAATTCAAATTATCGAAATAGCGAGAAAATTGATTATTTACTAAAATGAATAATATAAATTCTTTTGTCGGGTGCCTTGCCGGAAAAAAAGAAAGAAAGAAAGAATAATATAAATTATTTAGTGGGTTTATTAACTACGCATGACCGATTTCACGGACTCTGAGTTCACATCATCAGTTGCTGATCTATACATATCTGAGTACTTGGAATCCACGAAATTGATCATGCGTAATAAATATATTCCAGTAATAAATTGTACCTGAAACAACAAGAAATATTAATTTAATTAAATAATTTAAAATTAAGTTTTGCAAAATTAACTTTTGAATATGCAAAATTTCTTTTCACGATTTATATGGATTGGATTGGATGAACAGAAAGAGCGAAACTCCCGATCAGATAACAGTATGTAATGTGAATCTAAAAACACTGTTGTTTGCTGACGATATAGTAAGATTAACTTCATCTCAGAGTGGTATGCAAGAATGGTTGAGTAGTTTCGAGTCGGTGGCAAATAGAGCTGGCATGAGTATAAGCACGACTAAATCGGAAGTAATGGTTATAAGCCGAGAGGAAGTGCAGTGTGCGGTACATGTGAACGGGGCCCAACTCAAACAGATCTCGACATTCAAATACCTGGGAGTAGAGTTCTCAGCAGATGGTCGACAAACAGCGTGCATAGACAAGAGGATTGTGTCGGCAGGAAATGTGCTGAAAGCGCTTAAAAACCCGATAATACATAAATCCGATCTGACCCAACGGACGAAAATGGCCATATTTAAGACAATTTACCGCCCTATCCTCACATATGGACACCAGATTTGGATGCTCACGGAGAGCGTGAGATCAAGGTTACAGGCAGCGGAAATGCGGTTCCTCAGGGGAGTGGCTGGTGTGTCATTGAGAGACCGTATAAGGAATACGTATGTTCGTGAGGCTCTCAATGTGGAACCGGTACTCCTGCATATAGAGAGGTCGCAGTTGCGATGGTTGGGTCACGTTCTCCGCATGCCAGAGGACAGACTACCACTTAGATCTTTGGAGGCTGTGGGAGAGGGCAGAAGACCGGTGGGCCGCCCTAGGAGAAGCTGGCAAGGGCGGGTGTCAAACTTGTGTGATGAAAGACTTGGTTTGGAGTGACCAGAGGTCCTGGAAGCAGCGGTGGACAGGGATCTCTGGAGGAGGTACCTAGGCGCAATGGGCCCCCGACCCAACTAGGACAAGGGGAAGAAGATTGTCGGCCGGTGTGGCGCGGTGTGGCGCGGAGGTAGCGCTCTTGCCTTTAAGTCACGAGGTCCCGGGTTCGATTCCCGGCCAGGGCAGATTGAGGAATGACCTTTTTCAAATTGTCCTGGGTCTGGGTGTTACATGTATATGTGTTTAGTGCATTGTATATGTGTGTATCGTCGCGTTAGTACCCATAATACAAGATTCATCTTAGTTTGGGACTAGCTCGATCTGTGTGAAATGTCTATGTATGTTATGTTATATTTATTTATATTTAAAAAGATGTATGTATGTATGTATATGCAATGTTCCTGTGTGATTTTGTATGGTTGTTTTTTGTTGTTGTCTGTCATACTTTTTGTTAACATGTAAAAGGCTCACGCCGTATATGATTTTAAATAAAATAAATAAAAATAAATAAAATTAATGACAATACAAGTTTTCAGTACTTGTTACTTACCTGGCAACACATACATTTAAATTTGATGTAATATTATGTATTTACATTTATAATTTTATGAATATAATATTGTTTATTTTTACTTCATATTCAAGAAGTACTTCATCCGGGCTAGTACAGTACACTCTCGATAAATTCTATCTCGAAAAACCATCGAGATTCTTGGTTAGATATATTGAGATGCAAAAGTCGAGCGTCAGTGGTCATATTTAATTCAGGTTTTTCATTGTTGTAGATGGTTGTAAATTCTATCTATACCATCACGACATTTCCAATAAAAAGGATGGCTAGTATGCAAACTGCATATTATGAACAAACTATCTTCTTTTCCGTGTCGTAAAAGATATTTAAGACGTCTTGGATGGGCGCAATACTTTACGAGTAAATTGTTAAACAGTTATCATGGTATAGTTTTTCACGTAAGAACATTATATGTAATTTTCACATGAACTTCTTTGAGACACAAAGTTTATTTTGAAAACGGGAAACAAAAATTTTCTTTGACTTATCGGGATCGTTGAACTGTTAACAAGGACGAACTGTATCAATGAATATTTTTCTCTGACATAAAGTTTTATTTGCAGTGTTGGTAAATGGTTCGTAACGTGATGCTGTAAACTGACTTTATTTACTTTTTGTACACGTTACGTTTAGTTCTTTCACATTTTCTCACAATGTTATGAGTACGTAGGTATTTGTTTTATTTTTCTTTTTTTTATACTATGTAGGTACCTATCAATATTTGCTATTTTTATGTGGTCTCTAAAAACATTATTAAATCACTGCGACAAATGATATTTTTTTATGTTTTTGAAAAATGAGCTACGCTGTAATTTTATATTCTTCCTGATTTTTTTAGTGTGAACAATGACTAGATGCTTTTTTTCTATATTAATGGAAACAATATAGATCGAATAACATCGTACATCCATGATAATATTTGACTTAACTGTTTTGCAGTAGTTAACTTACATAAGCAGAACGATTTTACCAGTTGACTATGCAAAAACTATGTCTGAAGACAACGCAGCAAATTTCGTTTAATAAAACTCACGAATAAAATCTACTATATAGGTATATGTTGTGTGTATGTATAAACGTAAAGCAATTATAGATTTTTTTTAGTATATATAAATGATTTTCAGTTAATTATTTAAGAATCCTATAAAATAATATTGTTCTTGACTTTCTGGATCAGTTTTCTCATTTTGTGTGACCAACTGAATAAATAAAAATACCTACCTCCTTACGTATGTTTCTAGGAATATTGAGTGGATGCAAACTTTGTGTTGTTCTCCCAATCCTCACACAACTGAATATTTTAGTTTCCCTTTCTCACTACACACGTTGGTTATGTAACTATTTACATCGAAATGGGCATTGGAAGAGCAAAACAAGTTGATAGTAAAAATATAGGATGGACTAATGAACCTATCAAACTGTTCCGTTCCGACCCCTTCAAATATTTTATATGTGAATTTTATCACACACTAAAATGTTGTAAAGGGCTGTGTATGATACAGTCTGTTTTAAGCTAAATGTATTAACTGCATATTTATATTTCTCCTTGTTGTTTGTATTGAGGTGGAGGAGTTTTATGCTCTGAAATACATCAAATGCATTTTACCACCGTTCTGCAAGGAATATGAGGTTTCTAACACATCTACTTGATTCATATTTAATGCTGAATTTTGTCAGAATACGTTCTGACGAGCGATGACTCGAAAATTGCATCTATTTTGTAATTCACATAAATTAAATACTTATGCTTCATTTGTTGCTTTTATTCTAGCACGTGTAGGTACTTTTATTTATTTATTTTTTACTGTACATTGATTACAAGCAAATTCACACCAAAATACATTTAAAATAAATACAATCATACAATCAAAATCCAGAGGGCGAGTTTATCGCAGAGGCGCGATTTCTTCCAACTAACCCAATATAAAATTTGTGAGTAAGTTAAAATTAACACATTGGAGACCATTTCACAATAATAAGAACATTTTACTCATAAAACAAACGTATAAGGTAAAGTTTATTAAAATATTGAAGGAGTGCTTTCGAAAAATGCGCTTGTTTATGCGAACATTTTGTAATTTTGTAGTTTTCACCTTTTAACCAACCGTACAATAAGCTTTGTATTAATGAATAAATGTAACGGTCTTATTCTATCTATCTATATAGTATATAGTTATAATAGTTAAAATTTTCTGGGTTTGAAAATGGTTTGCATTATGGTTTGGTAATATGCGGCGGTATACAAATGGTCCCATGATTATATTAATACATGTAATTATCCTCCCAGGGTCTCGCTAGGAGGGTCTACGTAAGTGTGTACAACTCTCTAATATGATTACGTTTGCCTTAATTATTATAATGCTTCCATTCTTACTACTCGGTGCTTTATGTTCTCGACGTTTTCTTATAGTTTTTTCTCTCCTTATTTCCATCTTTCTTATTTCCACTGACCTCGTTATTTTTTCATTTTTCCTTCGCTTTAATTTTCACATTCTTCCTATTATACTTCTCTACAAAAGAGAGAAAAACCGTTTTTGCATATTTTCGATATTATAATATATCTTGTATAATAACTGTAAGTTATGAATATAACTTTATTATCCATGAACTTTAAATATGAAATGAGTGAAATAAGACATAGGTAAGTAATATATGTAAGCATCTACCATCGTATTATGTACCTATGTATGTATAAAATAAGTAATTTATTTTCATTTTAACCTTTATGTTATTACTAAGTCACAGTGTGAGGGATGCTTAATCGGGAATAGAATATAAGTTTTTTATTGTTTTATTTTCATGCATTACTTTGATATGAGCTACATAATTTTAACAATATGTATTGTTTGGGTCTGTTCTCAATATTAAATAATCTAAATTATATATTAGTCGTTACGGAACTAGAGTTGCATATTCTCTATATAATGAGTTACAATGCATGGGATTGGTCTGCAACTAGTTTGGACATTCTTCTCCACTCCTCCCTATTCTCAGCCAGTCTCTTCAACTCCATGTATGAGCCACAGCTCATGTCCCTCTTCAGTTGGTCCATATAGGCGTCTCTCGGTCGGCCTCTGCCATTTGTGCCTTCGGTCCTACCCTCTGCGATTGGGATGAGCAGTCCTGGGTGCCTGATGTTGTGGCCAATCCAGTTAGCTCGTTGTTGGCAGATTCTTTTGAGGAGTCGCCTTTTTTTCGCCAACCCTGGTTAACACTTCTTCGGTTTCGACGTGTTCCGACCAATGAATCTTCAGCATGCGTCTATAGCACTACATTTCAAATGCCGCTAACCGTCCGCTTTCACTTTTGCTGATGGTCCACGTCTCGCACCCAAATAGAAAAATGCTCCTCACAAAGGCTTTAGTGAGATTCTTAGGGAATCCAATATTTTGGATTTTTTGTTAAAGGCAATTCGTGCCTGGTTTATTCTGCTCACAATTTCTGATTTGGAGCGTCCGTCCTAGTTTATTCTGCTGCCCAAGTACACGAATATTCTCTAATGTGTACTTAAAGTGTGATTTCAACCTTTTTGATTTATTCATTAATGCATGAGATGTTGTATTTGAGTTTGTTTATGAAAAGAAAACATTTTATTATTCATTACTTCACTTTGATGATCACAATGCATACAATTTTATAGATAAATGCATTCGAATGAAATACAATCAATATATAGAAAGTAGCAAGTTATTCGCAAAGGCACGATTTCTTCCAACTAACCCAATATTATGTTATTAAACAAAATATTATAATAAAATGAAACTTTCTTGGTTTATAAGGGTAGCATTTTGTTGACGAAGCTTTAAATATATTCTTTTTGAGTAGAATTCTTCCAAGTATTACGCCCCTGTAAAATCATTTTGATTTTGATAAATACTCAGAAAATGTATACATTATTTTTCAGGCTTTCATTTTTCACGTAACAAAAGTAATGAAATAAAATAAAAAGACAATATAGAGCGCCTAAATGTCGCAATATGGATTCTTACTTTTAGCTAATTGGAGATTATTACTCGCATTCCATTTTCCTGAATACCCTCGCTTTGTTAATAATACCCTGGAATAATGCCATTATATTCTTATTATTATTAGTAATAATAAGCACATACACTTATTTAATAATGAAATATTATTACAATAATTTAACGTCGTTCTTGTGGCAACACTGTTGCAGCACTAGCTGGCTGTGGTTTTATGATCCCTAATCACGTTCTACCGACATTAGCGTTTCATATTCACTATTCATATTATAGTTCTATACTCTTAAGGTAGGTACCTAGATACATCCATATTTATATCCTCCTAGACTACAACACTGACAACAGCATCTTTTAACAATATGCAACCCTAATTTCATTGCAATATAGAAGAAACATGTTAATGCTCGGACGATGTGCGAGTACCACATTATGAAATAACTTGAAACACGTTATGATTTACGTTTTTTTTAAAGTAAATATGTATAATAATGTTCATCGCACATTCCGGATATCTTTTGTAACTTTTGAACCCTTACTTTGTAATTTTATTCGACTCCAAACGTATTTTTTAAGCCTTATTTATCTGAACAATATTTATTCATTGCTTTTTTTAACGATGTGTAGAGATTTTTTTTCAAATATTTTATGCGGTTTTTCACGCCAACGACAACGAATTTTTATTGGAATCATAATTTCGGATTGTCCCTACCTAAATAAAGTTATTTGTATATTCCATTCGTTAGATTATAAAGCAAATTGGGTTTTTCTACTGCAGTATTTTATAATATATGTTAGTCTTTATTTAAAAGAAGCGTGGATGAAAAAAGAGTTTCTGCGTTTCATTGTTTTACGATTCAATAAAAAAGCAGGGGGGTGTGGAAATATTTTTTTTCATTTTGTTTGATTATTTTATTTCTTTGCATTTACTTATGTTTGCAACGTAATTTTCATCACTTATTTGTTTTTAATAAAGTTTCATTATTAGGTTGTTCAAATTACTGAATCCATGCAGAATAACATACAAGGTTTTGGTTGCAATAAAGATTGAAATATTTCCATAAGATATCATCTCGAAGCGCCATTTTGTTCCACATTAAGGTTAAACACGAATTTATTCTATTTGCGATTTTGTTAAACAGAAAATATTCCCAGCATTTCCTGGAAGGGGTGCGTCGTAGAAGGACGTAGGGTGAGGGTTTGGGGGTTGATTGAACCCACGGGGAAGGTCGGAGAGGATGTAACCCGTGCCGTACCTACCTTACCATCTAGACGGGTCGATACTGGCCCACTCTCTTCTCCCAATACATATGTACAACCTTACTTCCTAAAATACGCTGTAGTACACTGCATCACATCACTCTCTCGTACATACACTCCATCACCATCACCCGCTACTGCTGTTATATCGATGATTTAATTATCTTCCTGCTGCTAAATAACATTTAAAACAATGTATTTGTAAGAACGGTCGACGAACCTTTTAATAAAATTTCCATTGAATATGTTGTTTTTGAAATTTATTTCCATTTCAACTTTTGTCTTACATAAAATCTCTAACTTTAACAGTTCAACGGAGAACATTTAAAAAACTTTGCCCATTACATCTATACTCTAACATACTTTAGATCACAGTAAAAACTCACTAAAGTATATATAGGGATATTACAACACTAGCGACAACACTAAAAATATATCTATTTTTTATGATTCAATGACATAATAGATGCAAAAAGTCTCACATTTTCATTAAAAAAGGAAGAATTTTAATATCAGAATTTTAGATGGGGTGTTCGAAATTTGAATAGAAAATTGTCATTACGAGTTTAAATATTAATTTTTTTAAAAGTAAGTTCTTTATATTTTTATATTGTTATATTTTGTAGGTCATATTTAAAACATTCCACCGTGTTCATGTATTATTCAGTTCCTTGTAAAGGGGAAAATTATAACTAATATGACCCGTAGTTTGGTATAATCTATATTATAATCATGAATCTGTAAAGGCTGATAAAGGAAATACAGAATAGTCCTAATCCTGTACTTCGCCGAACCGATACATTGACGCCTCCGATGATCTTTATAATCCGACACGTCCGATATAATCCAACATTCTGTTGACCGTTACTCTTGTGAAGTTATTATCACTTGTCCACGTACCGAAGTAGAATATACTCTTATAATATCGACAGAGTTTTATTAAGTATGATTATGACCACTACTTTTACCATACACTGTTTCTCAATTTCTGGTTATCATATTTTGAAATATATATTTAATTAAGTTATTTCGTTATTTTATCTCCTCTGTAATTTATTCCAAACCAGTCAAATATGAATTTATATACAATAAATTATTGGTATATAAACTACAAAATTATAAAAAAAATTTAAAACGAACAATGTCAACTTTCACGAAATTTATTTAACCGAAAGAGGCCTTTCGGACTTAGTCAATCTTCAGTGCTACTTAAGAACTTTCAAAGCGCTGTCACCGACAAATTAGAATATCTCTATTATTGGATTTGATTCAGAAAACGTCAAATGACGTTTCAAATTTTTTCTTATAAATCGGACTTCAAACCATATAAGAAACATTATACCCAGAACAAATAAAGTTCGAGATGGTTTCTTGTACTCTGCTGTTATGATTTATAACAGTTTGCCTGACCAATTGAAGAAATGTAAAAATACTAAGGAGTTTGGAAGGAGGATTCAAGAGTTGGTAATGACTTCTCAATGTTTGTAATGGTGTCTGGTGTTTTGTGTTTTGGTGTTGGTGTCTTTTTTGTTTTCAATAGTGTTACTGTTCTGTGATGTTTTGCTCTGGTGTCATATGTTTTCCTATAATATCAAATAATTAATTTATTAATTGTTTTGCTAGATTTGTAATACTGCACGCCTCTGACACCAGCAACCTTAGTTGGTGTTTTGAGGTATTGTTTATTATTGAATAAATTGAATAATAAATTAATCATTTTGTTTTAAATATGAAGAACTTACCGATTAACTCTAACGTATGTAGTAGATTACTCCTTAGTTAACAAAAAACGTTTTATTAAATATCCGACACATCTCTCCGATCCAGCAATTGTTAGTTGATGTGACAGATTATGTCGAGTCTTCTGTGTGAAATGTACCGGAGTTAAAAGTTGTATGGTGGGTGTTATATTATTCATAGTTGGAAAATACCCTTTTCATATAAATAATAATTTTATGATTTGATGTATGTTACCTAACACAATTATCTCCCTTATGGAATTGTTAGTATTCAAAAACTTTAATGAGCCATATAGGTAAGTACACATAAATTGAATTACGGCGAATTCAAATACAAACTTTATTTTCATTCTGTCTAATGATGTACCTGATATGGCTACCTTTGTATTTAAATCTCTTTTTAAATTGTAAAAAGCAGGTTATTTATTTGTTGTTTATTTGTTTTTCAAACAAAATTTCTTATATTTAGAAAGATTTAATTGAAATTATTATTATGTAAAACATAAATTATCACAAAAATGTTAGTGTTGAAGCTATCGAGATATATGTGCAATATTTTCTTCTTTTAGAAATTGTACCACAAATATATATTTATATGTATGAAATAGGTAGATTTATATTCAAAACAATTACTAAGATATCGCCAAATGTGTTTATATTGAGATTCAGGTTTCTAGTTACTATTCAGTTTCTTATTCATAGAATCCTGTCTGAATGTTTTTATTAGCCTTTGCTCTTAAACCATAATATTTGAAGTCGAATATAAAGTATTCATATTTAGCGTAACGCGATCCACCAATTCACCAGATGGCTACCGTGGTGTACTCGCATAATATTAAGAAGAAGTTATTTAAGCTGTCAATGTCTTATTGCTTTTCAATTCACGCAACCTTTAAGTTGCTATGTGTTAAGCCTTAAGTGTGTTGTTCTAACTACAATAATATAATATTAACTTAAAGTTTAGTTTGGCTTATTTGAAATTCATAAAGAAACTCAGCTTCGTCTCAAGGGTAACACTTTGTTTAGTTCGTTTTACTCAGTTAAAATGTATATTTACATAATTAATACTTAAAGCTTGCAATGTATTACGTATTTTATGGCTATTTATTCAAGAACAAGGCGATTTATTCTCATTAACATATTTTACCTTTTGATATCAGAGGTAGTGTCACACACAAACAAGGTTTCTGCGTTGTGTAGCTTGACGCAGAAATACTCATTATTTAATAAACTTAATCACTATAGTGCTCGAGTGCATATCTGTAACTTTATTATATTATACTTTAAGTAATATTTTATACGAACATGAAACTACAAGTTGAAAGTTCAAGCTTCATAAATTCACAATAAGCAGAATAATAAAACAACTTTACTTTAGTTGCTAAATGTAACATACTTTATTTTACTTTGTACTTTAAATAAAACAATGGATTGATTAAAACACTATTTTATTTTCACAATAGTTTAGGTATATTAAGGTGGTATGAGATTATTTCCACTTATTTGTAATAAAATTAATCTTCATATCAATCGCTCCCAAGAATACAGGGGCATAATTTGTCTCCTCTATTTGGAACATTTTGCACCATTTGAGTCATTTTCTCCAACAACATTCCTGACGCTCTGGTATCGTTGTCATAACTGTATTTTAAAAAAAAGGACGTCCAGGTCTTTAGAAACTTAGACAAATAAGACCACTCGCCACTTTTTTTTTTCAAAATCGACGATGTTTGTATGTATCATATGCATATTATACATTCTCCAGTTAAATTGTGCGGATAAGTAGGAGTTGACGACTCCTGAGATATCCGGGTGTGAGGTGGGTCTCGTTTCAATATCCAGTTGAATGTTTGATGTGGAACAATTTAAGTTATTAATAACTCAAGGATAAAAATAAGGGTTGAATTTATTATTATGAGAAATTAATTAACATCATCTTTGAATATAACTTAATTAGAGTGATTAAACTGAATATATCCATACTATGTACAGCACGCACCTACCTATGATTTCTAGAAGGTAGGGGATTAAATTGTCCTATATTCTAAAGATATATTATTACGCATCATATACCTGGATCGATGTAATTAGTATCCAGAAAATTAAGCTACATAAGTCGCTGTATATGAAAATCGAAGAATCTAATAATTACTTACACATACATATGTGTGTACTATACGTGTCCAGTCCTCTAATACAAATGTATAATTATCTTACTATACGAGTATATTTTTCCTCTTCATCGAAGTTATAATATATTTGTCATGTATACAAAACGTCCACATAAAATCATTTTGGTTACTTTCAAACAGATAAAAAGGATCGACTGCCATACAATTTTATCATCATACTTATTTGTCGCTTTCATACATTCATATAATTTTTCATATATGCTCTACTCATCTAATCCTCTGAAAACTTATTTTTTAGTACATATATATTTCTTATTTTTTCTATTTTGATTCTCTCTAGAATCACTTTTTATCCCTTCAGAGTGAATTTGTGCATATTATGATAATAAGTTGTTAATAAATAAATAAATAAACAGTCTACCTATTATGTAAGAAAAGCTTAAAAGTCTTCTAAAATACACTGAGCTATTTTTTTTTTTATAAAACTATGGATCAATTAAAGACTGAAATACTCGTTTGTTTAGAGGTAGATCACTCATTATTTTAGTGCTCAAAGACGTACCGTTCGAGGATTAAATGGCAAGATCATATAAACCAAATTCTACAGGATGGATATTCCATATTTTTTAGCAAAATTGTGCATGAAAGTATCATAATATCAATATGAGGTAATTTATATGCCAGTGCTCCGCAACCGGTGTGTCGCAACACACTGGTGTGTCGCAACACACTGGTGTGCCGTGAGCCGAATACTGGTGTGACGATGTCAAATATAATGTATTTGAAATTATACAATTTTGTCATTATATATTAATAATACACAATGACAAATTATTTTACAAAATATTGTATCGAATAATTATTATATTAAAAATAACTATTAATAAATAATTTTTATATAAAAATATTTTGAAATTTATGTATCAATTTAGTACCTATATATTTGAGCTTTTGGTGTGCCGCGGATTTCTACGAAGAATTTTGGCGTGCCGCGAAGTTCTAGGAAGAATTTTGGTGTGCCGCGAAGTTCTAGGAAGTATTTTGGTGTGCCGTAAATGAGAAAAGGTTGCGGAGCACTGTTTTATACTACCTTTAATAAATATAATCGACTGTGCTCAGGACAAAGGCTTCAAACCACATTGGTCAAATTTTATAGGAGAAGCAAAAAACTGTAGGATAAAAAATATTTCAAATTATTGTCATTATTATTTTACCATCTTTTTGTAATGTAGTTTTTTTATCATGTCATAAAAATTTAAGAAAAAATATTCAGGAATCATCAAGTTATAAGCAAAAAATCAAAAAAAATGTTGATTAAATCCTTGGTCCTGACAAATTTTAGCAACATGTTAAAGAGATATGTATGTCGCACGTTTGGGGTTATGTGGTTTGATGCCTTTTTCTTCGCCGTAAAATTATGTCTGGATGAAATTTTTTGGTATTAATAATGAAACTCATGCTGTTTGAGTCCTTTATCCTATTGGGTATTTGCAATTAAGTCCTAGCTAAAAAAAATATTTTGCTTTTTCTATAAAAACTAGACTTGTGGATTGAATCCTTTTACCAGAATGTGTAAAAGACACAAATGATTGACTTCAAAACAAAAAACAACTTTTGCCAAAATTGTGGTTTGATGCCTTTGTCCTGAGCACAGTCGATATCATAACTTTGTACCGATACAATATAATATGTTTATTTCTGAAAAATATGTACCTACTCTATTTTGCACATTTTTCATTATGAATTAATTAATAAAGCTGTTGTATCGATTGTTATTTGATATTTATTAAATAAAATAATTTACCTTCTCACATTTAAGAGACTGTACCTACCTATTTGTATATGTCTATATGGATACACGTGAATGATAATTTCTACTAGAAGATAACTATTAGCTTAGTGGAATATATACAATTTACTTTGGAATATATTATTTACAGTATGTATTGATGTTTAATTACATAATCAACTATGATTATTTCATATTGTATGTATATGTTATTCCTAGCTCAACTGTAGATTTCATAGAATACACTAGATATTTCTATATTATTATATAGGTACTCAAATAAGATTTCTATATTCAATTCGTATATTATATATACTAAAGTGTAAAGTATAATATATACTAAAGTATGCCTAAAGGCAATATCTGTATTTAAATACTCGAATTACAAATTGGAGATAAACATGGCGTGATACATTTAGATAATCTCTGAATAAATATTATATTAGCGTGTAGGTATGTACAGAATTGCCTGGAGACATATTGGGGAAGCTTATGTTCAGCAGTGGACAGGAATAGCCGCATAAATAAGCAAAGTTAAAATGTATGTTTATTTAAATATCAGCAATATACACAAAAATCATTCATAAAACAGGCAAAACCATGTTCACCATTTAAATTTACTGTTATCTATTGAATGTGTTTTTGACTTTTTAATTGTATTTTTTCGGAAAAACTTAAAAATATTTAAACACTGAATAACTAGCATCTCTGGAGGTTGATACCTAGGCTCAATAACCGTCCCAAATAGGACAATTGGGAAGAGGATTATGTATTTATGTAATTACAAAGCTTTCTCGATGACTCCTACTTTCTTGAGTGATGCCGTGTTTTAAACTGAAGAAGAAGTGTAATATTATGAAACACGTAGTACACGCACACGCACACACAGGTGTTTTTGCAGAACATAATATTATTATATATACATTAAATCATTCATTGGGGAATTCACGTACTGAAGTCAGGTTGGATCCTGCACGAAACCTCAGCCTGAAGCCATCTTTCTTTCTTAAAACCATCTAAAAAGTCTTCTTCAAGACTACTTTACATAGAATAGCCAACATACGCATTGGCTCCATAAATTTTGTATTTCAGATCCAATTAATTTTTATATGGCACAGTTTTTTGACACCAGAATGTGAAGAGCAGATAAAGTAACCCTCAGTAATTAATACCTTAATACCGGTATTATTAGTAATTATCGAGATTATAAAAAATGGATAGTGATAAATTCTGTTTTAACAACAATGATAAAAATACAAAGCTATAATGGCTGTAAGGTGTAACTGAGGGTATTGTACCTGTCGTATTCATTTCGACGTAAAAAAGTTGCGATAGATTAAAGATAATGAATAAAATAGACACTATTATTCAAGTAAAGGTGGACATCAAAATAAGGCTATCTTAACGGCATATTGAAATATCTCAGTATTTTTGATTAAAAAACTGACTTTCAATTTAGCTATAACAAATAAATAATATATAATATATTGTGTTTGTCTCTCATTGAATTTGAAGCACAACCTAATTGAAATTCATGTAATTTCGCCGAGTTTTGTATTACGAACGTTCGAACGTACTACGTTGATTATTGCTACACAAATAATAACGTTGGTACAGTGCGGTGCTCGTGTCTCTGGGATATACTCGTATTTATACAATAATCATATTAATAATTTATGTTATAATACATAATGATATTGTACTTTCCCGTACATAACTAATACTTACTTACTACTTCTATTTACAAGTACACGTACAGAGTACAACTTGGAAATGAAACTTGTAGGTACATCTATTTTAATTTAGACACTATTTAGACAACGGGAAATGATTTTGTGACAAATCGTCGATTTTTGTTTGCTTATACACGATGCTTTATAGATACTTTAGGGGATAATAGGGGACTTAACTGGTCCACTTATGGTTTTGAATGATTCTGATCAGCATTATTTATAATATGACTGTTTGTATCCCTGTTGAAGATATAAATAAATAAATACTCAAATATTATCAAATAGTTAAAGCTTTTTCATTTTTTCTACATCAACGCTAAAGCTCAGATCAGTTTTCAAAATATTAAGTTCTGAAGAATAAAAAAAAATACTTGAATTTTTAAAATATCCCTTAGTATGATAGTATTACATGCATATATTTCGAGTGTTATCTAAGATTGTGGAAATTGTGGATTCACATTATGAATTTATATAATATCATTGGATCAACAACAACCATGTTAGTATTTACGTTTCCATGTTTTGATGGCATATTAGGAATGAAATATCACAGCGTATTACATCCCATCATGTGAATCCTTGCGTACAATCGCAGTTTAGATAAATTTCCGACACATATTTAGCCGTCTGAATATTGTTTTTCTCCCACGTAGAATATTATTGTTTGGAAGAGCTTTCTTAATAGAAATATTGCTTACCGCAATAATAATTATACGAATTGAAACGAGATTAACCTAATATAAAGTTTCATTATCCTCTATTTATAACGCTATCGCATTTGTCTTAAATGATATAAGCTAATAATAATAATAATATTTCGTAAAAGTTTGCCAAGAGCTTCCCAAGGGAATATTCCTATCACATGTGGGGGATGTTTCATTACAAATTATTATTCTTTAATATAATGTTCAGAATAGAGTAAGTGCCACGAAAAAACTAAATGACTTAAACTACGGTAAACGAAAAAATTTGTATTACAGTAATGTTTTTTTACCATAAAACTAAGTGAAGACTTCAAATGTGAACGATGTAAGCCTAGCAGGAGTTTTTTGTTACTATAAATTCTGTGAATTTTACACGATTCTCTTGCAATAAGTGTTCTCTTTAGCGCCGTTGTTATATTATATTCAATCGAACGAACGTTATATTACGGTAACGTCATTTTACAACTTTTTTAGTCAATCTAGGGTCACCAATTCTAACCACTTCAATTCCACGCTAAATTTTGTTTTTGGTAATTTCAAGTTTATGTTCACTGTGTCGGTGTTTTGGTAGGAGAATTCCATAGCGAAATAAATAAAACAAATGTTTTATTCTACTATTTGTAAAGTTTGACAAAAGAGATGTCTTTCGTCTTGTTAGGACATTTTCAATCTATTGACCAGTGGTTCTTAACCTGGGTTCGATCGAACCCCATGGGTTCGGTGAGTCAGTCGGTGAATATCATTTTAAAGGCAAGATAGTTTTGCGAGTTGGAAAAAGAAAAAAATACTCCGATAATTCCTTCACACCGCCATCACAAGTTTGAAAAACAATGTTGCCAGTTTATTCTTCTTCTTCTTCTCGATGGATTGGCTTTTCACCCGGTAATCGGAGTGATGCCAGTTTATTCTAACAATCCAATAATATTACATCTGGTTGCCAGTTTATTCTAACAATCCAAATACTACCATGTTTTGAATTTGTAAAAATCTAATTTTATTTTTCAAATTAGGTGGGGTTCGGTGAATGCATATGTAACTGGTGGGGTTCGGTACCCCCAAAAAGGTTAAGAACCACTGTCCTAGACGAAAGACGAATCTCTCGTCAAATTAAGCAAATGGTTGAATAAAACATTTGTTTTATTTATTTCGCTTCAAGTTTATATTTTGAACTTATTCTCGTATTAAGCACCGCTTGCAATCTTTGGTTCTTCCTTTTTTTAAATAATATTTGTTGGGTATAAATCTGTTCATCAAATATAACCACAAATGTTGTTCATCCCTGAAGTGGTTTGTTGAATGTGTGAGTGTTAGAACAGAGCGACTCCATGTGTTAGTGTCATCATCTCTTTGCTTTATTATTGTTGAATAATATATTTAATGAACATGTACGCCTACATAGTTCTACTGTGGCAAACTATCTAATAATAACTAATTGCCTTCCCAGACAAGGAAGTTCCCTACTATGCATCATGTATCCTTAATAACTGTTAGTTATCTTGAAAGGGAAGTTTGTCTATCGTAAATTTGCTGTTGTTCATGTTTTATGTAGTTATAATTTTTTTAAACCCGGTTTCGTTTTAGAAATAATCTAAAATTACAAATCTCACTGTAAATGCCGTAAGCTAACATAATTTTTTTACTATTCTTCTCTTAATAAATTCAATGTAAACATTTTCAAAAGCTTTACTTTGGTTGCTTAAGAGCTTTACCTACATTTTAAAAAGCATTACTATGGTGCGATGTAATTATTAGTAGGAGTCTGGTTTTTATTATTAGTAATCACAATATTTTACATATAAATTTGCTTCTTATTTTAAAAAAAATTGAGAACAATAAATGACAACGACTGTACATATTTCGACGGATGATGGAGAGTGGAATAATTAATTTCCATACTTAGTATAATACATGGTATCGCAAAAACTTTCATAACTCGATCTATGATAAGATGATCCAAAGAAAAATTATATGAAAGATAGTTCGTAGGATGATTATTAATTTTTCTGGCGCGGTTGTCAATACCGAAAATATAAATATGCATATAACAAAACATGACGTTAACGGACTAAAATATTAATATTTTGATATAATATGATATGTTCTATTGAACGTACTTTCTGAATTTAATTACTCATACCTGAGTTTGATTATGAACAATTATTCGTTCGTTCGTTGTATAAAATTTTAATTAAAACCTCTAGATGGCATATTACTATAGGTACCTACTGTTATAATATTGCAGAATCGGTATAGTGAGACTACATAATGTCTACATAATATATAAAAAATAGAATATGAATAATCAAATAAGATATGGCTTGTGTAGTAATATTCTCTACTTGCTGTTGTATAAAATTTATCTAACACTAGAATTGTAAACTTTTTATATTCATTCAGTTTTAATCGAATAAAAATATGCAACAGAAAAAGATTCTAATGATTCCGCACATACATAATATTATTCCGAAGTTAAATAAACTTCGTAAGCGTGACGTCATCTGACGTTTGCGCTCCAACTGTCAAATTATGTGGTGATTGTCCTAATAAAAATGGGTTTTATCGTTATGGACCGCAGCAATGATCTGAAGTGTCTTTCATTGATGCAGGACAAAGAAATGAAGCAGAATAAAGAATGCGACGTGAGAGTGTGAATGAATGAATTCTGTATGCACCTAAAAGAAATATAATATTTTTATTCCTAAATGTTTAATATAAATTCTGTTTCACATATATAATCGATCTGAGAGACAAAATGACTTAATTTCTTTTTGTAACAACATTTTCTCTATCTATGCTTGTCCTTTATTTTCAAAATAAATTTGTTTATAACAAAAATGATTGCCTAAATTGTTTGATAAAAGGCTTATAGGAGGGAGCAAGTATTAAAAGTGACATTTATATTCGTAATATGTCCATTTTTTGGGCACACGATTTATTACTTACTCCGCACGTTTAATTTAAGGTAAAAAAGGGTCGCTATAGTTTTATGAAAGGGGCTTTTAGCCTTTCTGACGTTCTGAAGGCCAAATTGAAGCATTATTTATAGAATGATACGAGATCGATAATAATGTGAAAGCTGAAATTCTGTAATTTGATTTCGTGTCGCGTTGATGTTAATTTTGTTTTTAAGCTGACATAAAAAATAATATTAACATTTTTTTTAATCAATGATTAAAATATTTTCATCATAACGAAATTTATTTATTTTGTAATTTTCTTCTTTTTATATATAAGAATAAATTGAACGTCATCGTCCTTAATAAGTCTAAATTTTTAAACTTAATATTGCCTGAAGGAATAAGCAATGTAACGGAAGCGTATTTTGAAAGTATACAACGCCAGTACGCATTCATAGTGTTCTTGCAATGTATGTTTTCAAATTGTGTAACGAAAAATAGTCCCAGAAAATATACACGATTTCTGCGTAATTGTCGAGTAAACTTTCTGACGCTGATTTAGTGAAGCGTATTTCGAAAGTATACAACGCCATTACGCACAAGTGTGGACTTCTCGCGTATAGTTTCAAATATTAATAAGCATAAATATTTTTAAAAACTATACATGGTTATTACGCTCTGCTCTTATCGATATAAAAATATTTTTATAATATTTTTTTTTATAATATTTTATGAATATTTTTATTATAAAACAAATCAAAGAACAAAAATATTTTTATTATATAAAAGAAACACAAATGTTTAAGTACTTAAATGCTACTTTAACAAGACGCCAGTCAAATAATAATAAAAATATTTATTTATTTAAGTACATTTACATTTTCGCTTTTACATGTTAACAAATTTAAGAAGTTATAGCAACAAGTACCTAAATCCAAAATAACAAAAATACAGGTAATAAAAGCAATAAAAAATTAATAATAAAAACAACACGTAAAAAATAATAAAAACAATTATATATGAAAAAAAAGAGAAAGCAACAAATCAAAATGACTACTTGGAAACTAGTCGCGTATACATAGATTCTAAGAACGTTGCCTTGTGTAGCACTTAGAAAATGTACACGATTATTCCGTAATGGAAACGGTGTACGTTATTAGAAAATATACACGATAAGAGCGTAATAATCATGTATAGTTTCTAAAAATATTTATGCTTATTACTACTTGAAACTATACGCGGGTAGTCCCAACCTGTGCTTAATGGCATTGTATACTTTCAAAATACGCGTAACGGAAATAATTTAGCTGGATTCTGAATGTCCGACTAGATCCTAAACCGGATAATCATATTATATATTGGCAGTCGAACACTCGGCTATTTTTACATCGTGTTTAATTTAAAGCTTTCTGTTATTTAGGCCAGTTATTTTTTGTGCCATTAACAATGTGTTGAGTGTTAAATTATTGAGAAAGCAAAATCGTTCTAAATACTTTGACAGTGAATATTCACGAAGCTTTACCATACATAAGTAAACAAAATAATTTTAAAACTGTTCGGTATATAAATGAAACTAGGTTTGATAAAAAACAGATTTTCGTTTCATCTTTAGCAAAGCTCTACAATGTTTTTTTGTAATTTTATTGCTTATCAACAATAATAAATTTCCTTTATGTACACAACCTAGCCGACTAAATTGTGTAGTAGATTTTTTAAAATGAATTTTATTCACTCTGATTACATTCCTATCCCACGAAGAGAAAATTCATGTTTAAATCTTGTTTTATATAATAAACTTCTTGAAAAAAACGACAAGTAATATTTGTAAAATATTCGTGCGATTCATGGCAACTATTTAAATTTAAATTTTATAATTACTTAAGAATAAGCTTTTGGAAATAGCGGGTGGTGTGACATAGCACAAAAGAGTCAGTTTGATGACGCAATCTACAGTTAGTGTACGAATTTAACTTTTTTCAACCACGAGATCCGCAACGTTCGCAGTTCTTATCTCGTTTTAATAAATACCAAACATGAAACATACAATAATTTATGTGTTTGATCAAACCAATAAAGTATTCCATAATGTTCTCAAAAAGTATAACTACTTCAGAGTTTTAAAAAAATCAAAATAATTGACAACTTATCTAATTAATCATTTTGTTTGTTTCAGGTGAGTTAACCCAATCGAAAGCTGTCTCATTAGTTTAAGCCAGAATGTCTGCTTTGATTATAACACAAAGTAAATTACAATCAATACAGGTAAAATGAGGTTTCATTGGTGAGTATTGTAAAGTTTCATTACTGTTATCAATATGATTACTTTTTTAAGGCAAAGCACACAAACTCGATATAATTATAATTGTTATTTTATGTGTCTATCAATTTTATTCATTCTTAATGTACATACTTTTGTATAAATATATTTTCCAATACCTTGATTGTCAAATTGAACATATTTATTATCTTCTGTTAGGAATATACTTTATGTTTATGGCATATGATTAGTCTGTTGGTAACCTCATTTTTAAAATATATTATTATGGTGGCATAGAAAGAGAGAAGATACTTGTATCGTTTTTGAAATTTAAAAGAAGGAAATACACAATAGTATAAAGCTTTGGTCCAACAGTGATATATTTCAAGAAGATGAAGTCTAGGATAAAATGAATTTCAAACTCAAATACTTCACATGCACTCTTGTAATAAATAATAATATAAAAATTAATAACAAATTAGATTTACAGCGAGGTTCGAATCTAGTTTTTTTTTGGTTGAGTACCTTATTAAGTTCTCGATCGTCAAATGTGCCTTTGAATCCTAGACTGTTGAATTATTGTAAATAATTTGTATTTTTTAGGTATATATTACACATTTAAATGTTAAAGAAAATCTTTCATTCTTGAGGATTACAAAATCTTTGGATATTAATGAATGAAGTTGTTAGGCACGTTATAAGTTATTTCAAAATAAAATAACAGTAATAAGAGTGTATATTTTAATTAGTATTCCGACTCAAGAGGAATAATATTTTAGAACAAACGAAATATTTCTTATGTTTTTTAATAATTCAATTTTACAAGCCAAACTTGATACATAAAATATGCGTGGGATTTATACATAATATTTCGTTGAGAATTATTTATTTTATCTCCAAACTCCATTAAAATAAGACACTTTACGTTTCAGATGACGAGGATCGTAATCATTACCACCTGAGTACAGGTGAATACACGAGTATTTTCTTGAATTTATCCTTCATGGCACGAGCTTTTTCCTAATTGAATTTTAAAATAAATAAGAAGTTTTTTAAAAGTACCTATAGTGAAGTTGTGCGCATATTAGAAAAAAAGTCGTGGATATGGTATTTATGATGTAATATTCTGATTTCCCTCAATAAGTAGTAGAGGTGTTATTTTTTAGTTTCATTGAATAAGAAGTAAGTTACATAATATATATAAAAAACAATACAACTCAAAAAGCTTAGAACGCCATTTTCTTGAAACTCGTTTTTTGCATTTTTCATTTGCACGGGCGAATTAATTTTATTTGAAGTTTCTTGAACATATACCTACAGAGTTATAAAAGAAGAATAACTGTTCATTACATCAAAGTTCAAGAATAGTTTTTAAATTCTTGAAACCCATTCAAAAGTTTAAATCACACATTCAGTATTTTCTCTTAAATAATATTACTTTAATTTGCTATCATCATCTGGAAGTTTGGCATTTAACACGTCGGCAAACTTTTATAAAAGCTAAGAATCAATGATTTATGCAGCGATACTCTATTCTTCCTTCTAGGAGTGTGGGATGTTTGTTCTTTCTTATTCCCACCATTCATCTTATATTTGTGATGTAATTTCACGTAAATTCATGTTATGAATAGTAAATATAACAGAAGTAAGTCGAGTGATGATAACAGGGTATTATTTAATTTCGAAAACTTTTCATAACTACGGAAAATGAACGTATTGTTCTCGGGTCTTCCGTATTTGTAATTTACGTTTGTATACTTGAAAATAATTTCCAGCGTCTCAATTATCACATTACTGAAGAGAGATGAAATTTATGAATTAAGCTAGTAAATCGAAATTACATTTTAATTAAACTATCTATTTTCAAAATTAGATTCTAGAAAATTTAAATCGGTGTGCGCGTATTAGAAATTTTATCGTAGTACTAGAAGCGAAAGAAGTATCTAGGGATATAATTGTGTGGCTTTCCATCCTCTCTGCTTATCTCACTTACAGCATGAGGGTATAGTAGCAATTTTATGTTGACAAATTAAACATAGGTAATGCGAATTGTTAGAGCACAAGCAAGGATATTTCATTTGTTTCCGTAATATTCAAGGCTTAATCTCTTGTATGTTTCAGTAGCTACAAGATGTACCTAATATGTAAGTTGTCACTGTTCGCAAACAACACACTGCTGCTAAGTAATCTTTCAGGATTATCTTGACCTGATATATTTACCTAGTTACCTACATATGCCATCCAACACTGGTGTCCAAATTACTTCTCTTTGTATGAGGAGTTAGAAGCATCTTGTAGCGCAATGCTAATTTATACAACACCTAGACACATTTATTCCTAAAAATTAAGTAGGTACTGAAAGAATTTTATTTATTCATTTTTAAATTAAAAAAATATGATAAGAACAACAATTTGACAGACTTAATTATAAGTTATTAAGCTGAAGGTACAAAATCTATAAAAGTGATCCTTCGGATGTAGATCAGATGAATTAAATTGTTACGTAATTTTTTCTTGATTGAGACAAGAAATCTTAGTTACGGCTTCAAAATATAAAATATTTATGTATCCTATAAAATTCTTTGAGATTTATGCTTCTAACAAGTAGGTATATGTTTGTTTCATTAATACCTAAAACGTGTTTTATAAAATTTTATTAAAGTGGATTAAAAATAAGTGTGTAGAGAATTTTAATTATTTTTCTCCGAAGCTCGGAATTCAATAGGTCTAAGTATGAAAGTACTAGAGAAGAGAATATTTTTTCTTACATCACTAGAATACTGGTTGTTGTTTACATAAAAAATAATCCTTTAAGTGATATAAAAACGATATAAAATACCCGAGTAACGTAAAAGACATTAGCAATATGATTCTATTCGCTGTGTCGGTGTTTAGGTAGTAGAACTCCATAATGAAATAAAAATAATAAGTTTTTTTACCTAATTGTTTTCTTATTGAAAGAGACGTCTTTCACCTTATAAGGTCATTGACATTTCATTTAAGACGAAAGACGTTTCTCTCGATAAAAAAAGTAATACAGTAGAAAACCATTTGTTTTTTAATTTCAATATGATTCATCATGATATAGTTTCACTGAATGCGAAACTCTCAATTTAATCATTATTATTTTATTGTAACCTTATTAATAATGTTATACGCACCATGACCTTAAGGGCGCTTTATCGTTTAACTTTCATTAAAAAAATACTTGTTAAAGAAATAGCTCAGACATGTCAATTTTTATTATGAACTCACTCACTCACTCTCACTAGTCAGCCATCTCTCCACTGCTGGATATAGGCCTCTTCCAAACTTTTCCAAACGTCGCGGTTCTGTGCCCTCTGTATCCATTTCCTTCCCGCGATTGGAGTAATGTCGTCAGTCCATCTCTTTTGTGGTCTGCCGATGCTTCTTTTGTTACTCCATGGTCGCCATTTGAGGATTCTAGGAGTCCATCTACCGTCGTTTCGTCTCGCAACATGACCCGCCCATTGCCACTTAAGCTTTGCAACTATGGAAAGACGAATGTTAGGGGTGAGTCTGAGAGATAAAATTAGAAACGAAGACATCAGACACCTAACAAAAGTCACAGATATTATGGATCGTGTTGCAAAGCATTATGAACTCAATGCGAAATAATAAGGAAATTTTCCATCCATATAATTTATGACTTAAAACATAACATATTGAAATTCAATGTCACCTTCAAAGTATGTATAATACTCTTTTTTTATTCCGATAGTAGTTTTCCAAGTATTGTTGATTTAAGTTTTCCAACGAATAACTGTGATTAAAAACAACAAAGTTTTTTACATTATCAGATTACATCTACTTGATATTGATCTGAAGGAAGGATGTCTCTTCTAGTTTCCAAGCACTTTGTACTTGCCTGTCACTTCATATACCTGTATACCCAACGTAGGAGTAAGAATCAAGATAAACTTAAGAAACAACTTTTGATTCGATCAATATATCTGTTTTCTATACTTTTTATGTTTTTGCTGTCGAGTTTTGTAGGTAACGAGAAAGTTATCTCTATTCTATATTTCATATTCTGCAATGTGATAATACTTAAGTGTTTTGTAAATTTAAAAACATCTTCTATTTATTTTTTGTTATTTAGTTATAGCGATGTAACAAATGTGTGATTATGGATATTCGCGAATGCGAATGCGAATAGCGAATATTGACTTGCTTAGATTTCTACAATATTGTTCAATCATTAAAATTTCTACCCCGTCGCCGAATTTTCAAAATGGTATAGAAATTTAAAATATTTCAAAACTCCTCGGTTTTCTTAAAGAATGTTTTCTTGCAGTACCTTTTTCTATAATGTACCGGGTAAGTATCTGGTACTTTTACCGAATATCCGATACTTTATTACCAAAATAATATGCGCAAAACATTCGCATATTTTTTTGCGAATACGAATACTTTGAAAATTTGCGAATATTCGCGAATGCGAATGCGAATACGAATATTCGTTACATCACTATTTAGTTATAATTATTTTTTATTTATTTTATCTTTACTCCAGACTTGAAGGTGTGGTGTGCAAACCTCTCAAGTTCATATCAAAATACATACAATATAATACAAAATATGATAAATAATGAATACATGTCGCACATTGAAAACAAAAGTGGCACTATACAAAAAATGACAATTTTGAGTTTAAACGATGTTTAAAACGCTCAAATTAAGACGCATCCAATACAAAAAAACCTATTCCAAAAGCTTGTTTAGTTTTCCCTAGAGGTCACTGGTATCGGTTTGTACTTTTTGTATAAGCTTCAAGCTGCTAATTAATAAAGTGACACTATACCAGTTGGAGTCAAACGGCCGCAGTGGTTGTACATTAATTTAAGGAAAGACTAAATGAATAAATGACATTGTATAGTGTCATTTTTTTGTATTACTTTGTATAAATAATAATGTATTCAAGAAACAAGTAGAGGTGTAAAGTAAACTATAGAACTATACCAAAAACTTTAAACGGCCATACAGAAAAATCATGTTTTTTGTATAATGCCACTTTTGTTTTCAATGTGCGATGTTTGAAGGAAAAAGGTGATAAATTTATAGATAACAGTAATAAAAGTAGATAGTTAAATTGGTATCGGTTCATACAGACTTTCTTAACTGATTTAGTAAGTAATCCACCTTTGTTTCAGTTGTTGTACTTGTATTTCGGAAGCAGCTCATAAAAGTGCGTTATTTATTAACATTAGTCGTGTCCGAAAACATATATGTATTGTTATATATTTGTCACTTAACTTCTATATTTTTTCAAAGATCTTCAATCAAGATTTATCTTTAATGTCTCTTAAGCAGAGGCTGCTATTTTTGTCTAATTAAAACGTAGAATTTGTTTAGACATACCTACTTTAAAAAAGTTATCAATTGTTCTGATATGAATATTCTGGGGTAACATGTATTTTGTAAGAGGTACTAGATTTGTATTGAAGTAATGTGATCTGAAAGAATTAAATTTGTAATTATGGATTCCCATTAATATCGTTCGTCTTTATTTTATTTGAATATACCTATACAAAAAGAATATGTGGTATTAGATATACATACTTTGTTAGTTATATGTTATAACTGTAATAAAATGAATATTGATAGTAATGTTGGCATTATTTGTTTGTTTTGTATTCCGCTTGTCCAAGTTTATTAGCATCTTTCGTTTTTATCTTTTGGCATATATTATATGGTTCTCCATCAGTTGAATAAATTATGCATGAAACCAAAACTGACACATGAAAAGGATCTAAACTAAAAATACTTTTACATTACATTATAGATTAGACAACTATTTGCTTAAGTGCTATACATTATTACAAAGTCATGCTATTTCTATGTGTTTACTAGTATTTCGTAATATTGAAATACCTACTAGAGTGTTTTTATAAATTATTTTCAACTGAATACATCCCATACTTTTTTATTATCTCTTCTAGTTGTATATAATATATATGTTTCTTTTATTACTTTTTTTTAGTTTTTAAGCTGACGCGTGGAGTGATTTTCTTATCAAAATTTTAATTCCAGTTTTTCATATTTCTTTTTTTCTTCACTTCATTTCAGGCAGCATCATATTCATCACTAGTCTATTTTGAATATTAAATATTATCAGACAATGGTTAGTACGTCGATATTGAAAGCTCTTGAGATATATGTAGGAGTAGAATATTGTGGACACAGTGGGGAATATTTTCTCGTACATCCATAATATTGTTGGGTAATCTTTTACACATCATTAGTCTGTTACTTAACATGGTATATTATTTGAAAAGTTTTCTTTCATATGAAAAGATTTTGAAATCTAATTAATCATTTTTTAAAGTAAATTTAACCTTTTGTTGCCATTAGACAAACTGTATACATATACGTGCATTTTCAATAAATCGTATTTTTATAAGCATTTATGTAACTTTTATTTCAATAATACATGATTTAAAGTTATTGTTTAATGACTTAAGAGTATTCGCAGAAGGCTTTTGAGTGGTACTAAACCCCAGGTTCGAAGAAGACATGTTGGCCGAAGCTTCGACGACTAGATGGTGTGAATAAGGATGCACAACGTATTGTCATCCAACACTGTCGAACAGCAGCACAGGATTTCTAGTATGGAGGCGTGCTCTAAAAGAGCTCAAGATCCGACATTGGTTGTATAGCCATTGTTGGCGATTAATATTTTTTAATGACTTATGTACAAATAGAACCTTAGGTATTGTTTTACTTATGAAATATATTTTCAATGAAATGTATATAAATTAGCCTCTTCATAAACTATGTAGGTGAAATTTTGTGGACTACATGACAATATACACATGAGACAAAAATAATTAAATCTTTTTTATCCACTCTGAATAAGATTTATTATAAATTTCATGAAACTCATGCCTGCAGATGTCTTGACTATTGAAACAACGTTAAACTGGCGTGCTTCTGAAATGGTTTTGATTTGTAAGTAGGATTCGATAGAAAAAAAAATACATATTTTACACATTCTGAATATTGATATTTTACAGTCTTTGAATATTTAATTTCAGTTATATCGTAAGGAGGGTTGTGTTTAGTGGGTGAGCACGACAATTCTAGACATTATTACTAAGCTAATTTCTAATTATCATGACTTACTTGTTTAAAAAATGCGAAATATTAGAAGCGCTTTTGTAATATTTTAATTCGTGACTAACATCTAATTTGTCACAAACAATACATTTATTTGGTTGGAGAACTAAGTACGCTTTGGTGCAACTTTTTCACTTTATATTCTCTCTCTACTTAAATACATTTTTTTACCTGCCAAGTCTTCTCAAACTACTAAGTATTTAATTGAAGTTCCTAAATAAGTAAGTTTATTAGTATCAGATATTATGTATAGTATGAGTACCGCTCAAAATTTACACGTGTTATATTATCGTATGTATGCTACAATATTATCACACACAATACATACTTACCTACTAAGCGTATTGTTACCATAACTAACAAGATTTTCCTTTGAATATTTTATGAGTATTCATCTACCAATGTATGTTTTGTTTAAAGGTTAATGGGAAGAAAACAAAATATTCAATTTTCATGTTAATACCGACCTATTCATAAGAACATACATAATAATTTTATTAACTGATAATACTACAAAATAATAACTGTTATGTTTTATTCACCACAAATGAATGGTTTAAAATCAGCTCTTGAGATACTCTTTTTGTATATTTTTGAAATTAGATTTTATATACCTATTGGTCAAGGGAAAAATCATCATTTTTACTGTCTGTAGATTCGAAACGAAAGACTAAAGACCGCGCATTGATAGATTAACATAATAATATGACTTTTTGTCTTTCACACGAATGAACAATACTTCGTAAGTTATTACTTTTCGAAAACATGACACTTAGAGGATAGTGCTGTAGCGAATACTCGTACATGAACTAAATGTCTATGTCTAAAATGACATAAACATCTTGTATTGACCGTGATAGTATAGACAGGAATAATGTAAAATATTAAAGTTGAATATTGAATAAATTTATATCTAGCGATATAATAGAATCCATCATCTTTCACCTACATTCTCTATGACAGGGTTCGCTTCCGACGATAAAATGAAAATAACCGTTAAAACTTTTGATGCGATATTAATATTTACACAGCAGAATAGTTGGGTGTGTTATAGACATATTACGAGAAAATTTATATTTGTTTATGACTTGAAGTAAAGCATTTTATGAACTGCAAATTCTTATAATTTATTAGTTTCCGTAGTATTTATTTAAATGCTTATTCATAATACACTTAATGTGTGTATATATGGAGGACAGGGGTGTTGGTATAGATTGTTAATGAACCAAATATTCTCACAGATTCACTGTGTACATATTTCCCAATCTTCCATATACATATTGAGTTCGTTTAAAATGTATTTACGATAAATATCTAGATACATTTTGCAAGAAAAGGAAGTCTAGAAAGCTACTCTGTCAAAACTTAAAAAGAAACTTATTTGTATTTCAATAAAATTCGGCATAATATTGGGTCATGTATGTTCTTATAATATGATTTCACGCTATTTTTGTAATATAGATATTTTAAGATATTTTTAAGGTCTGAAAAGTGTACCAAGTAAAATCTTTCTTATAAAACAGTTTTACATCATCGCTGAACATAATTTATATAGGTATAGGTAAGACTAAACACTATAAGAGTAATATTCACTATGTATTTTGTAAGCGTTACGTTTTAAAAGGGATACTTTACGGGAATAATAAAGTAGGTGTATATGTATATAGATGTAGAGGGAAAATAACTTAATATAATAATAATATTATGATTATGCATATTCTGTAATAAAAATGCCACCTCCATGGAGTTCCTACGTTGCTAATTTAACGAAATAATTTGAAGTTGGTAATATGAAGGTTATTACGGAGCAATTTAAAGGCAGCGATTTAGGTGAGGCAATGGGTCTGAGAGAGAGAAAGAGGGGACTGGGAAACCGTAATACCTTACTGCCTTTATTTATAGCTCCCTTTATTATTTCTTGTAATTTAGGTTTAGAGCGGGTTTCGCTGGTGACCATAGATAGCTTAGATTTCCTTTACTTTGTTTTACCTGATAAAAATTTACGACATTGCCCAGACTTCATCGTTATTTGGCATTGAATCGGATGCTTATCTTCAATAATTAATTACTTCACAGTTTTCTGATACAACTCTTACACATCTATCTACCTATACAGAACGATCTAGTTTTTCAATTGGGAGATTCATGGTATTGTACTTGTAACAACTACGTTGTAAACATCATTGGTGATTTTCACGATACAAGTATATTGCCGTATTTTTCAACAGTTTGTTAGCATTTTATGACACGTATAATTTCAAAAATATATTATAATAACAGTTACGTCAACTTCATTTCTGGAAAAGATAAAATCTGTAAAATCGTTCCCAAATACTCAAATTCATAATTGTGAATCGAATATGTTTCCAACTGAATTAGAGCACAAAGATGGAGAGATAAATTACAATTGCGAGTATGATAGAAGCTAAAAAGTTATTATTGAGCTTAAGTTTATTTGTGAAGAGTCTGGAAAGTTGTGTATTACGGTTTTGTTCACAAACGGATATACCCCTACACTTTTATTGGACATATTATAATGACTTGTTTTCGTTCAATAGAAGTAAATAACCTGATCAATAACACACAGTCACGTCGAATACACATGTTTCCGTGTTTTATGCGCAAAGTCGATATACCTAGAATATTTATACAGGTTACCGTTTTTGATGCGACTTTTTTCTTTGGATATTACGGTAGGTATACAGTTATATAGAATGACTAGCTGACCCGGCAAACGTTGTTTTGCCATATACATTATACTGTATATCTACCGGAGTTGAAAATGATTGAATTACTAATATAGCTATTATAAAATAGGGGTCGATGGTAGAAGGGTGAAAGTTTAGGACTGTATGTATTTTTAATGCCTTATTATAAAAAAATAAAAATAAATTGTCCAATAAATACAAAAATAATCGAGGTAGACCACCCTTAACTTTTAGGGGTGTGAAAAATAGATTTTAGCCGATTATGATAACAAACCCCGTGACACGAGAATTTTATATATTAGATAAAACAATTCTGCCCTAACATGGCAAAATATGATATGTTTATAGAATTTTAGGAACTCATCGAGATGGTAGGCCCCAATGTCAGATATCTGTCAAATATAGTTTTCTATGGAGGAAAATTGTTGCTACGAAAATGTTATTTGAATTTTTTGGTGAAATATTTTTTTCTTTTATTATTAGCAAATATAAAACAAAACCGGCAAAAATAAAATCTAATTCAAATATGAATTTGGGAAATTTGTATTCAGATTAGATTTTATTTTTGACGGTTTTATTTTATTTTTGCCGGCAAAAATAAAATCTAACTCGAATGTAATCTTTGCCGGTGTCGAAGAACTTGGTATCCAAAAATAATTTAAAGTGGAGACCAATAAATAATTCTACATATGGCAACAATTTCGTGAATATTACTTTTCTATGAAATCTCACATTTGACGACAGTGGGGCCTACCATCTCATATAGTTCCTGATTTTACAGTGACATATCATACTTTACCATCTTATGGCAGAATTTATCCCGTGGAGCACCCGGTAAAGAATTGGTCTCCCACTCTTCTGCGTAAGTTTTCGAGTGTCCTGTAAAAGGCAGGTGTTCGAAAAAATTGAGACATTTTACATCTTAAATTCAGCGATGAGGTTTGCCACCCATCCTGAATGTCTTGATTTTATATTGGCACGGAGAGGACAGTTTGCATGTTTCTTACATGCAGCTGATCTGCTGGCTACCCCACTTGTGGGATGTGCCGTGATGGTATAATAATAATAAATAATAAAACAATAGTATATGATACCAGTCTAATAACATTATTAATATATCACACTATGTTATATAGTAAAATATACGGACAATTATATATTTTGACTGGCTCATCTTGTGATATGTCAAAATATGTTATTGCTATTGTCTATGTATTCATTTAATTTCGGCACCCTTTCACCGTTGATAACTTTTTGTTGAAATATTAATTTCTATGGTTCTCTCAACAAAAATGTGGAATAGTCTTCTTGGTGCTGATAATTAAGCTAAAGTTGTCATCACACATTGACCTAATAGACTTGTAACGCAGTAAATATTTTCTCCAAAAATATGTAATAAATGTTCCAAAATTAATAATAATAGTAATAGTATCATGTTTTTTCGCTCTTTTTTAAGATGGTAATAGTTTCTTTCCTGCAAATGCTGAACTATAGGACATCCTTCATACCTGACATGTCTAAATCAACATAATATAAACATGAACCTAAATCAACATAATATAAACAACCAATGGTGATTGTTGTAGAAAGGCGCACTTCTAATTTATGGATTATCATTATATTTTCAGTCAACGCTAACATACTTTTATAAATGCACAACATAATTAAAATTGTATTGCTTACTTATCGCATAGATGAACACTGTTATGGTGAGCGACGTTTTTTTATTCACAACGAATTAAATGTAATAAATTCACAATAAATAAAACAAATCGAGATGGCACTGGTTATCTGAATAAAAGTTACTTCGATAAATCCCAATGATCTGTAAGTATGGTGACAACTATTATTCTTTATCTGTGTATATGTAATATTATACATTGTACGAATTAAATGTTTGTGTGTGTATATAAGTATGAATTGGTCCAAATAATAGTTATATTTCATTTTAATTTAATCAAAATTGTTTAATCATAATATTTTACTAGTAGTTTATTATAACAAGATTTTTTAATGGTGATTAAGTGTATCCTTTAAAACAATTAAGTGAGAAGTGTGAAGTTTTGCCGAGTCCTTGAAGATTGAGTTGATTCTGATTAATGAGCGACACATACAAACAAAACTGTATTAGATAAAGTGCTAAGATGTACCTAATTAAGAGTTTAGACTAACTCTGATTAAAGTTATTATTATGGTTAAAATGAAATTATCACTTTACCTAGTAGAATTATGATGAGATAATTGCTTCTTGGAATTTTATTCTACCAACATATTAAGAGAGGGCTTATTTTAAGTTATGAGTAACATTAACATATCTCCTTTGATAAAGCTCTTTATTTTTTTCAGAATGTTTGTATGAGAAGCTTTTATATTTATTATGTATTCATTAAACTCGTACATATATAATATTATCTTTTCGTGCGAAATGAGAGGAACATATTATTTGTGTTGGTAATTTCTGTTTTATACAAGCTCATAGAGGCCAATAAATAACATGATATGAAAGTTTTTGAAACATGAGATAAAGTAAAATAGAGTATCGTACGTATAACAAAATTATTATCTCAATTATTTGTTGATAGTAGTAAAAGCTTAAATGCTCTTTCGAATTTAGTTCCTAGATATATAGGTACACATTATATTAGAAATCACAAACAGTTCTGTTGGAAAAGTAATGTTTGCACAATGTTATAAACACTTAGAGGATTACGGCTAAAAATTTATTGAACTAACGTTGTAGTTCAAGGATTGTTTATTATTCATTGGAATTAAAACAGTTTTTTAGTAGATTTTTCCATCCACGAGGTCATCGCATAATGACTCAATTAAGGAGTATTTACTACTCTTTTAAAGATTAAACTTCTAAATCACTGTACCCTTCCCACCACTTAATGGTTACATAATAAAAATTCACTTCGCTAAATTACTCTACTTACTCTTTATATTCGCTATCGCAATCTAATACAGTTCTTTTTCCAAGATATTCAAAATAACCTTTACAAATTATTCTAGCGTAAACAATATTGAAGACTTGAAAAGCTACTAAAGGTTCTACTCACGATTATGATAATTTATAATATGTCTTAGAGTTTTCATGAGAAATGTACGCCCCACATCATCCTTCGCTAAGTATTAAAGAAAGATTATTTTTGACAAGGCATCATTGTTCTTTGTTCTAAATTATTGAATACGTACACATTATTCATAATTCCAATGTTAGATCGATATAGTTTTTCAAATACTTATATTTAATAGAAAGCGGCAATTCCACAAAAAATACAGCTAGATAATAAATATTAATTATAATAAACTTATTTTAATCTTAAAGTTTAATGAGTTTCTAAAAAAAATCTCGAAATTAAAAACTATACCTATCTTAAGGGCAGTTGCCTCAGTCATTTGTTCTAAGTGTTGGCTTGTTTATCGCCTATAAATCCAGGTCCACTTCATGAGATTCGCCTGCTGGCCTGGCCCAATTTCTAACATGGGCGGTATGCCAACTGCAGCTTCAGTGAAATATGATGTTCCACTACCATCTCACGTAGGTACCTATATCCTTCAAATTATTATATCTGCACAACTAAAATAGATACTTTGTGTATCGGATTGTTTAAAAAAAGGATTAGCTAAATGAAAAATTGACACGTGCACGTTCGTTACAAATGACACCCCTTTCTTTTAGAACATTTTTCAGTAATTAATGTTTCTTGCAAACTCGATGATCATTATAATTTATTATCCAAGAGATGTGCACGTGATCTTAATTTGAGTTTAATTAAACGTAATTAAATTTCCTAGTGTACGATACTTTGTTATACATGCTCAATTTCTACTGTAAACATTAAATTTTATGTTATCATAAGTAATTACATCAACAACGGACGACAATGTATAATACCTATACAATGTACATATAATATATCAAGTACTAATATCATAGCAATATAATAATAATGTGTTATGTATTCATATTTATATCTGTCACGTACGAACCAAATATAATTACATATAATAAACTTCAATTATGTTTGCAATTAAAATCATTTCTTTTCCACATAAAACATTTCATCCAGTAGAAAAGAAAGGACTGTAATAATTGTTCGTTGGAAAATACTATCACACAAAAAAATGTAGCAAATGTTTGTGGGTCGACGGACGGTTTGTAGGGAAGAAAACTCTCGTTCAATTTGTGTGTAATTACAGACCATTCTAAACATAATATATGTATATACCTACGTTAAGATAGATAGATATAAATACAAACCCAAAACCCCTTTGCTATTAATCTGAAAGAATGTAGAAATGTGGGCTGTTTATCATGTACAATGTAATATATTACATTATGTGCAATCATCTACATGAAACTTTTTTACATTTTCATTTAATCTACTATTAATCTATATTTAATATCTTTATTTTTATAGTTTCATAGTTCTCTTATACGAATGTCATCGGGAGATTTGACTCAATTGGTAAACGAGTGGAGAAGATTTGTTTCCTTACTGTGTCATTGAGTGAAAAGGTGAAATGCGAATCATGAGGATGAAAGTGAAAGACCTTTATGTTAATTTATGTAGGTATAAATTTAACACACGAAACTACAACATAAGGCTTAGAAAAGACATCGTCACGTTATTTGGTAGTGCCCCGAACGAGACTTGAACCCGCAGCACATAAACATACAGCCTACAACATCAATAAATGATTAGTTCATTTAATATCTCATTTATAGAAGATATTGTGATGTTATATTTATAAGATAGATATTAAAACTATTTTGGTGCGAGTTGAAAAGAACTTTATCATAAAAAAAATATTCTTTATATCGATGTACAAACTTGTGAAAATATTATTGAAATTTCATGAAAAAAATACACTTGATTGAAGATTTGGGTGTGGGCGACAGATGTTGAAGATTACTATTCAAAAGCATTGTGAATACAGCCTGTCATATAAGGGTGTCATGAAAATTATCCATATAATATGATACATGTACTTGTACATATATACATAGGAGAGGGTAGGAATGAGAAGAATGTGGAATTACATTATTGGGATACATGTACTTCTAAATAAAAATATATTTTTTGAGTAGGTATCTATAATTAAATTATATCAATGGTGTTGGAAGTAATACTTTTAAATACTCATAAATTGAATCTACATGAATAATTTTACTTCATAAATCACTCGATTGCGGGTGCATTGCCGTAAAATGAAATAAGAAGAAGAATAATTTCACTAAGTTCTTCTTTAAAAAGTTGTAATGTAATTTTGATGTAATCGGTCGTTAGTTTCTAACAAATGTGCAGCTAAAAATAAATACATTATACGAGGCATGCCTTTTAAGTTTTGTCGTTTGAAGAAAAAAACACAACTAGAACCTTATAGTACTTTTTATTGTTTTTCAAAGTATTCACCACGTAGCTTAATACACTTTTCCATTCGCTCAAACCAGTTATTATAACATTTATTCCACTCTAAAGTGAGGGTGTTCAAAATGGCTGACTTGAAAGCGTCGACTGCTTCTTCACCGGACTCGAACCTTTGACCACGAAGACTTTTCTTAATTTTAGGAAATGTAAAGAAATCGTTAGGGCTTAGGTCAGGACTGTATGGAGGATGGTCAAGAATTTCTACTTTTTCCTGCTTCAAATACTCAATTGTTTGCCGAGCGCTGTGTGAACTTTCGTTGTCGTGGTGCAGGATGATGCGTCGCTTTGAGTTAGATTTTCGAAGTTCGGCGATGACTTGTGGTAAACAAACTGTGGTATACCACTCTGCGTTAACCATTCTACGATCTTCAAGTGCAATAGTCGCAACATGGCCGGTTTTTCCAACGAACGTGGCCACCATCTTCTTTGAAGTGCTTCGAGAACGAACAACTTTAGTCGGCTTTGGCTCGTCTTGAAAGACCCAGATTGTAGATTGTTGTTTGGAATCAGGATCGTAGGCATAGATCCAAGATTCGTCACCACTGATGATGTCGTAGACGTGATTTGACTCTCCTCGGTTGAACCTTTCCAGAGTTTTCTTACACCATCTGACGCGGGCCGCCTTGTGATCGTCGGAAAGCAGATGCGGTATCCAACGGCAAACTAGCTTTCTCACACCAAGCGCTTCATGCAAGATCTTCTGAATGGTTGTCCCTGAGATGCCTAATAGAGCCTCTATCTCTCGATATGTCACATGACGATCTTTGAGAATTAGTTGTCTCACAGCAATGATGTTATCTTCAGTGAAGGCGGATTTTGGGCGTCCTTCGCGAGATTTGTCACTAACACTAGTATGTCCACGCTGGAATTCTAAATACCAGCGTTCGATAGTCTGCAGACATGGGACTTCATCACTGAACACAGATGTTAGATCTGCAAAACACTGAAGCCGTGTCAGGCCTCTTCTAAAGTTGTTGAAAATTATTGCACGAACATTTTCCTTAGAAAGATTCATTTTCGTACGTAACCTGACAGATTCCAGTCGACGCTGTGACTAAACAATAGCATTTATCCTAATACTTTCAACTGTTTTGAGATTCAAAATTTAAACACATTCGAATATAGAACAGTTCCAAATTCAAAATTGCCGGGAAATATGGAAACGACAGAACTTAAAAGGCATGCCTCGTATGAAATATCTGGCTTTTTTGTAAAGTAACGAGTCGAAATAAAATATTAGAAACTTTGTTTTCTATATTTTATTTCTTATAGTACATATAAAATGAACATGTTTATGATTCGCGAATTTCTTAAACCAAATTTTATTTTAATCGCAAATAAATTGTTTCATATGAAACCTGATCTTTCATATTTGATCAGACTTCATGTTTTGAGATATTTCTTTTTCCATTCATCTATTCTTTTCATTATTCTATCATTATATTATGTTTCCTTAATATTCTTATTCCTTTTATCCAATATTCACGGGTAAATTTTAGTGTTTGACCCAGATAATTTTATCAAATCTTATCGGCGATAAGTTTAGTAGTGAGCCCTGTATTAGTAATAAATAGTAATAATAATATCTTATTATTCTTGTTATTGTAGTAAGTTATTATGTAAAATCGTTGTTAACGGGCTTTTCGTGAGTAAAAAACATAAATTACTTGGAATCCCCATCACGGCGGTCAAGTACCCATGAGCTTCTGTTTCTTAATTCCTTATCACTGTTTGTTCTATTGTGACAGTTTTCCGCTGTTATTTTATTTTCACAGTGCATATCGAATTAATTTTATTTACGTGCAATCTGAAAACTAACTTCTTTTACTTTCACCTTTAAGTAATCAATCCGACTTTAAGTAGCCCGAGGATGCAAAAAACATTGCTGCCGATAGGAAGAGCTGAGGCCTGAGTCAATAACACATTTTCACGTTAAGTTTTCGTTCCGTTAACGTTCGAGTACGAGTTTAGACAAAGTTGCAAGCAAGTGTCAATTTCGTTGCTAAGATACACAATAGTTACAAAAATTAACACTTTGGCGCAACATCTTCTGCATTTGAACGCTAACGGAACGAAAACGTAACGTGAAAATGTATTATTGACTCAGGCCTCTGGTCAGAATTGGTTCAAGACCCACGGAGGGCACCCACTGCCGCATATAGTCTCCGTCCACGTGCACGACCTTATGCAGCAAGGGCTCCATAAGTAGTAAGTAAGTAATCCGTGGAAGATGGGACTTTTTTAACAGCAATAATAATTGACTCAGTTAGATCATACAATAAATTTTCGAATTAATTACGAATGCGTTAGAATATTCAATGGAGGTTTGAGTACTCAGAAAATTCCAATTTTTGTTAATATATAAATAACATTGTAGTAACACACCCTCACTTATTCAAAATATTCGAGTTTCGTGTATAATAAAATATTTTTTATCTCTCATTCGTGACTTTTAAGGAATGTCCCGATTTTTCTGCATATAGTTGGCTATTTAGCATATTTAATATCGTTAAATATAAAGTAGTATTAGCTGTTGAACAAAGCAGTCGTGATAACGAGATGTTTGTAGTTTAATCTCACATTAATGTAACAACACAATATCATTCCACGTATGAGTATAAATGTTCAGGTTAAAAGGCTTCTAACTGTGTACCGTGTCTTTGTCGTAAATAACCCCTCTGTCACGCGATATGTACTCCTTTATTAGGGTAAACTTACTTACCCTACCCGCGCCCGCACTCGTATACCCTCTCGAGACCAGGGCGCCAAGTGCTTAACATATAAACAACTAATTAAGAATGATTAAAGCTGCTGTCATACACATCTTTGTATGTATTAAGAATGCAGTCGGAAATACTTAAGCAACCACATCGCTTTAAGGTCACTGTTGCTTTAGACATTATCCCTAATAGTTATATTGTATTGTACACTCTTAAATAAGATAACCGGGGATTTGAACGTTCACGTACGTGAATAAGCTAAACTAGGCGGGCATGATATTAAACATTCTTAACCTAGAAAAGAAACACCATTACATCACGCTCGACTAGTTGAGTTAAATTTTATTATTTATGTTACAACTTTTCTAAGTTTTCATGTTATTTTTTACATAAACAAATTAAATTAATTAAAATAAAACACTTATTTGTAGTATATCCACGGTGACTTTTTATTGGACGCGAGCCGGCTTTCAAGAGCTTCCGTTCTCATCATCAGGCTGGCGAAAAGCCTTTTTCCACTTTTCGCCAGCCTGCCACTTTCGCCAGCCACTTTTCGCCAGCCTGATGATGAGAGCGGAAGCTCTTGAAAGCCGGCTCGCGTCCAATAAAAAGTCACCGTGGATATACTACAAATAAGTGTTTTATTTTCATTAATTTAACATGAATTTCCACCAAGTACCGTCGGTTGAAAATATCAACTTTATAAACAAATTAATTCATTGAATTTGTAGGGATTTTGTTCAACATATAAGTTTACAATGTAGACATCACGTTTCGTTTTCGATCCATGTCTACTCAACCGCATCAAAAGGACGAAGAATACTCTGGCAAATAATAGTCTCAAGATCTCTTAGTAATATGTATGAACAAGTCTTAGTTCATTGATAGAACTCTTAGTATTCTCTCATAATGTTATTATTAGCTCGGTTTCTTTATGTCAGATCTTCGCTGTTGAAGCAAAGGTTTTATTCAAGACTTCACTTGTGAATGATATTACATTATAAATAAGAAATAAAACGTATGTGAAGTGTCAGAAACACACAGTGATAATAAGAATATTGGTACAAGTGTAAATGTTATCAACATTGGTACAAGTGTAAATGTTATCAACAGAAAGTTTTGTATATTCCAAGACTTGAGTACCTACGTAATGCCTTTATAGATGATGCCTAATTACCGATGTAATTAATTACGTTGTTAATGCTAAACATTGCAATAAAATTTCCCCTCTAAAATGAACCTGAGAAATTCTTGGTTTTATCTTTAGTAATAATAATAATAATTGTAATTACAGTTTTCTCTTCTCTGTCTAACTCCTCGTGCAGTTTATATTACTCTAACTAGTAACGTACTTTTAATTTTAGTGTCGAGCCATCACACAGAGATTTCGGTAGTATCGTAGCTCTAAAGAAATATGTAATATCTTTAACTTCATGAACATATTTTGAAAACATATGCATAGGTTCATACCTATATCCAATTATTCATTATAATAAATAGGTATTAAGATTTTCTTGGTGATTATGATTTAGGTATCCTTGGATGTAAACTGGTTTGCAGCCGAATACGTGTTGTATACCTACATATTATGTATCCTAATTATCTTCGAGAATTTCTTCGTGTCACGTAGAAAACAAATCCATACAGAAAATGTCATGGACGAAAAGATACAAAGGAACTCCTGAAGATGACTACAGAAAGCACATCCAATACGAAAAGTTGAATACACATCCAATACGTTCGTGGCTGTAAAAAAGTATTTCATCATATTAGTTAGCGCTTATTTAAATAACAATAGGTTAATACATTGTACATTTTTCTATGTTTGAATGTATAAATATTTGTGTTTAAATATTATGTTTTTCTAAAATGTAGGTGTAAACAAATCTTAGACCTGTGTCTTACTTTATTTGTTGTAAGTACATTTATCTGTAGTCATGTCTTGTATTGCAACTGTTACTGTATTCTGAAATAACTAATAATCTAGTAACTTGGATAAAATTTTGAAGTTCTTTTCATGGAAACGCTATAAAAAATCTTTATTGTTGTCCATGACGTCGGCATGATTTATATAAAAGATTTTCTTACTTTTTTATTACCAAATGTCGTTATTCATTCGGGTCATAGAGGGGCTATAAATTGTTACAAAATTGCAATATTTGTAACGTTATCTTTATTAGGCAATAAATTAGAATATCTCAATATAATGTTATATGACCGCATTTTATATATATATAATTACATATTTTAAAACATTCGCCACATCTAAGGTTTCTCTTCGAAATAATTTCCCAGAAATTCAATCCCTTCGGAACATTTATTAAACCAATGTGTTTCGAATTCGGTAAACCCGGTAAACTACGAGTATATTATGTATAAAAGAAGGTGTGTGAGGAAGCGTGGGCGTCTGACAACAGTGACAACCACTATAAAAGAAGTATATAAGGACAGAATGATATGGCGTTCCGTTCTCTCTGCCTATCTCATTTGGGGTAATTCGTGAGGGTATAGATAGATTGAGACAGGTATTACGATTGAAAACTTTTCCTTATTTTTGCCATTGGACAATGTTATTTTCACAGCTTACCTACTCGGATGTTTAAAAATTGAAAAATATTTGATATCTTGTATTTATCAATGCTTCAAGCTTGCAAACAGGTGTCTTAGAAGGATTTTGGATGTCAAATGGTATGAACATGTTACAAATGATGCTGTGCGCCGGCGCACCCAGCAGAGACCTGTAATCTCCGTAATACAGGAGAGACGATGGTCCTGGCTGGGACATGTTTTGAGAATGCCTAATGATAGTTGGCCAAAAAGAGCACTGTTTTTCCGTCCGCAGGGGTTCCGTCGGCCCGGGCGTCCCTCTTTCACAATACACCGTTCCTATGACAACGATATCAGAACGCAAGGAATGTCGTGGAAAGAGGTGACGCAATTGGCACAGAGACGCTCTGAATGGAGGAGGCTGGTTTCTGCCCTGTGCTCCCGAGAGGAGCGTTGAGAGCGATGATGATGATGATTTATCGATGACGCAATACACTCATCTTGGATGTTCCAAGAATTTGATATTAGTTCGGTAATTACAAATACGCAGACGTAAATGTGTTTGAAAAGATTAGTTTTAAGTCTCCCAGCACTAAATTATAATTATAAGGCAGGCATCTTCTGCTTTGTAATATTATATAACAAGAAATGAAAACTGAATGCTTCGCTACGATAATCCCTCATGTAATGCTTCAAAAATTATAAGTACATTCCGACGTACATCGTGAGCTAATTCCGCTTGTTTAATACATCTGCGAGTTAAATTGTTCATGTTCTGTTTATATAGATGATTTCATAAGCATATTTGAGACTACAAAGTAGGGTAATGTTTTTCAAACAACTTTATAACTTGTTTAAATAAACAAGTTTTACATAGTAGTAGTAGTTATTCAAGAAAAGTTAAAATTCTGAAACTTTGTAAGAAGGAATAATAATATTATTAGCGGTATTATAGCTGAATAGATATAATATAATAATTTGCTGACAGAAGTTTAACGATATAATCTTATATTCCTAATATAATTTAGTAACTTAATAAGGTGATAAAAAATATAAAATAAATTAAGTAAGAAAAATCAGCCAACAACGAGCTAACTGGATCGGCAAAATCATCAAGCAGTGAAAAGTCTAGTTCCGCCACTACATGATGGTATAGATACATAGTTTTGAAAAATTACATAGTTTTGTACAAAATTTCGCATGAAATCACATTTTTCAGATTATATTTTTTTTTGAAAATAAACCATTTGAAAGTGATATTCTTTTTTTTTATATACACTAACACGTCAAGTGCCTACTAACCCCATCTATAGAAAAGGTATCCGCACCTTTTAACAGTTTAATTTAAAACGGATTATTACTATTATCGTATTATATCGTAACAAGATTATATTAATATAACAAAATTTAATAATAAGCAATAAGATTTTTACTTTAAATTTTTTTGTATTAGATTAATACGAATAACGTTATAATTTGTTTTCATCAAGAAGATCAGCATTTTAAAGATGTTGAGCCGTTCTCGTGTTTTCCTTTGATGTTTTGAATTAATTTACGAAAATTCCGTATTATATAATTTTGGTTATTATTATATCTTATAGTATCAATAGTACCTACTTTCAGATATCATTAAATTACCTTCTATTCTACGTTCAAAGGTCATCTACTCGTTTACGAGTTAATAACCTTTTACAATGTCAACAATAATTGAAATAGATTTATTATGAAAAAGTTTTAATTTTTTTAGTTAAAATTAAATTTTAATTTTACGTATTTCTACTATTTTTTTTATAATTTGATAGGTACTTGTAAGCAAATTTAAATGCATTATAATCTTAAAAATGCTATCATTATCATTAAATTTGTGTAGAAATATATCTGATATCTTTAAAAATAATTGTTTATTTATTTATTTTGTTCTTCACTGTACATTGGTTAAAATATAACAAAATAAAACAGTGTCATATAAATATATGTTGTACAATTCAATGTACAGAGGGCGAGTTTATCGCTAAAATGCGATGTCTTCCAACTAACCCGGTGTTTTGAATAAAAAAAAACGGAAATAGGGAATTAATATGTGCCTGCTATGATAATTTCGGATCTCAGGGCGTATAGACCCATCACCCTGCTGCCTTCTTTCGGCAAAATATTAGAGATCATGGTGAGGAACCGTCTTGCTGGGGCCCTTGCGCCTGGGGATCCTAAACAGTTTGGCTTTAGCCGAGGCTTATCCACAGAGCATGCCATTGATGCCTGTTTGAAATGGAAGGATGATAGTAAGGAGAAGAATGTGTTAGGTGTCTTCCTTGATATAGCTGGGGCCTTTGATAATGCATGGTGGCCACTTATATTGGCTAAAGTGAAGATGCGGGGTTGTCCTCGTTGGCTGTTTAACATCGTTAGCAGCTATTTTGGGGATAGATCAGTGGTAAATACTCACGCGGGACACATGGAAGAAAGGACTGTTGACATGGGCTGTCCTCAGGGCTCAGTCCTGGGGCCGTTCCTGTGGAACGTTCTTTTCGATGATCTTCTCAGAATGGATTTTCCGCCTGGTTGCACTGTTTTTGCATATGCTGACGATGCTCTTCTCGTGCTGTCGGGCAGCACGAGGAGAGCGATCGAGGACAAATTTAAAACCGCGATCGAGCGCATCCTGACGTGGGGCAGTGTGAATAGGCTTGTCTTCTCGCCAAGCAAGACCTCTGCGATGTGGCTGAAGGGTACTCTTGGAAGGGGCAGAAACCCGGTCCTCCGGATGAGTGGGGCACCCGTGAGGGTGGTCGATGAAGTCCGGTACCTGGGGGTTGTTCTGGACAGGGGCCTCTCCTTTCTCCCTCACGTGAGAGCGACTGCTGAGAGAGCGAGTGTGCTTTTCTTCACTTTACGCAGACTTAGCCGTGGAACATGGGGCCTGAGGTCGGGAACTGTGAGGACCATATATCGGGCCACATACGTGGCGCAAGTCACTTATGCTGCACGTGTTTGGTCTCACAGACTCTCGGTGGGCTCTGTGTCCGCGGCAGTCTTGAGGGGACAAAGACTCCCGCTGCTCGCCGTCACAGGTGCGTATCGTACTGCCGCCAGCGATGGTCTTCCTGTCATCGCTGGAGTGTTGCCTGCCGATTTGGAAGTCCTAGATAGTGTAGCCAGGCGTAAGATCAAGGCGGACGGTAGAGTTGAACATCTCGGAATTTCTGTTCAAGCGGAACCCGGGAATGGGGGGATTAGTAGGGCATTCAGCCGAATCAGAGACAGAACATTTGAAGTGTGGCAAGAAAGATGGGACCGGGGGAGAACTGCTAGACTTGTCTACTTTTATTTTATTTTGTTTCATATATGTTGTTTGCTTCTCTCGTATAGAGGTACATCGAAGAAGTTCAGTCAAAAGATTTCACACGGAGGTTTTGGCCGGCCAGCCCTTCAGGCTGCCCACTATGACGCCTCCGTTGTGGACAAGATTTGCTAAGTGTAGAATTTCGGATAAATGGAAGTCCTCAGACTTCTGCGCTATCCGGGTGGTCAGTGGGTCCTTCAATGTACTATGCTATGATAATGCTGGTCAAGAATGTAGCGAAACGTCAGATAAAAGATGCTAGGCACACTCGAATGGATTAATGGATATATTATTATACGCTAATGATAGTTATGAAAATCACCAAGCGAGTGATTCCGTATATGAAACAAAGATTTGAATATTTAACATATACCAACAAAGGTCGAGCTAGTTCCAAAGTAAGCTATGAATTTTGTATTATGGATACCAACACGAAAATACACATGATATATACAATGCACAAAACATACTCGCCACATCGGCCGTATTAGCTAGTAAACATAGTAGGTACTGCGTATACGTACATTTAAATATTACATAATTTACTGTTGATTAGATAACATGTATTTTCTATGTATCATTAATTTACAATTCAAAACAAAGTATTTTCAAAATGGAAATGATTTAGTAAGCAAAATTATTTCTCTCTGCTAAATAATTTGGTTTAAATCACGTGTATGGTAATGTGACTGGGAGTGGGTATTATTTCCACTGGTAGGGAGCTAATGATCCCCTATTCAGAACAGTGACTCTGCCTTATACATAAAATTAACACTGTTACTCGGATAATCTATCTAGTTGGTAGGTAGTCTTGTAGAATCTTCGAAGTAAGATTAAACGCACGAAAAAAATAGTTAATAATATCTCCGACCTATGAAACAGGAGAATATAATTTCTAGTGGATTATATTTTGAGCAAGTGTAATTGGTAAAACGATATAATGTAAATATGTATTAAATTTAATACTTGACAATCAGTTGAAACTTATCATTTCTGTCAGTCCTCTCTATTTTGAGGATATTCATTAAATGTTGATACCTCTGTGATTATTTTAGATTGATATTATTGAAGCAACAAACGAAATATGCCAGCAATACAAACATAATATTCATGTTTGGCTCATGGTAGTAATGGTGGTATACCTCTATTCTTTATAGTACCATTTTCACTTGTGTTAATCATAAATAACGTAACACCGAAATATTATTTACAATGGTCTAATTATCTGAAAGACAACTAGGTATAATAATTGTTTAGTTTAGTATTTTGTCTAACATTCCTTAGGTCAATGTTTACGATCGTTTAACAAGTAAGAGAAAGTATTGAGAAGGGACTGGTTTTATTGCCTTTTTAAGGCGTTGATTAAGGTTGTAATTTGGCGCTCTCCCTGTGTGTTTCATAAAAATAATAATAATAAAAATAATAATTAAGAGAGATATTAAACACTAAACTAATAAACTTTAATGAACTCCATTCGGCGTTTTATGACTTGGATTTACGATTTTTGTCGTGAAGACTGATAGTATCGTCATGTAAGAAGATAGATACTTAGTGATAACTTCGTATAGTTGACATTGAACTGATATTTATTGTTAGTATATTATTTATCTCTATCTTGCTTGCATAATTATTACACCGAGGATTTCCCAATTTCTGCTATATATATATATAGTTCTGGTTCAAATATACTGTGGGTTTTATGGATATACAATTTGTTAAGGATTGCGATAACATTTTACAGATACCTATTTCTACTCTGTTGTTTATTGAATAAAAAAGCCTTTGGATCTTCACATTTAAAACTCTCTTCCATCTTAGAAGTTGGGATACGCCTTCATAATGCACGCATTCGGCATATCTTTAGTCTAATGCCCACATCTTTAGAATAGAACCCGCCAAATAGTTTATTTTTCATTGGACAATCATGTCACAAAAACCTCACTTTTTACCATACAACTGCTCTGGTTTAGGATATTTGACCTTAATTTTTTTTTACACTCAAGATAGATGGGCTTTAAAAACAATGTTTCAACATTTTACGAGTACGCATTCATAATTTTGAAAATATATACATTGAACGAAATAACTAAAATAACATTTGTAGTGTTATTTCTATAATATCAACGCTGGTTAGCAGAATATAATATTATATTATTCGTAGATGAATCATGGAATGTGTCATAAAACAAGGGTTATGTTAGGGACAGTTCACAATTTAATGACAAACGGAAATAATAAAATAAGCATGTTACATCTAATTAATAATAATAACATTACATTTCATGTCTTTATTGTAGAATAAATACTTCTTACTTCGTGTTGTATATCATTTAAGGTAGACAATAATTTGCTGGTAGTGTTTTCGACTTATCAGTTTCTCCCGTCAATGAGATCTATTCTAACATAAAATTCAGACTTGAAGTTTATTGTCATTATCATGAAGAAAATTTTTGAACGTCATTATCAGCAATATTAGGACAATGATTGCACAGATTAGGGAATATGGTAGGAAATACCACTGATATATTTGCCGACAACTTCCTTAAATTTAAAACTGACGTAATTCATTTTTTCAGAAATGTTGAATGGCATTGTGCTCAACTCTTTTTTTTCTACTCTTTTTTACCAATTGTAAATCATAGTCATATCATTCCGTTTTCTGGTGGAGGTTACAATAACGAATAAACAAGTATAGGTACATGGATATTTGTGAACAATTTTTTTTTATTACTTGGTTTTAATAAACATTTCCTAAACTAAATTGTTTCAAAATAACCAAATTGACTTATTATTAATATTTATTGGTTTAATTGTACCGCGCATTATAAATTGTCTATTATTACTATTAATGTTTAAGTCACTTTACAGATCCTTTACAGATTATGTTTTCCTTTTTATACACCCTCGTCTATTAAGCATGTTACTATAAATTAGTGATGTAACGAATGTGTTATTTTGGATATTCGCGAATGCGAATATTGACTTGGTTAAATGTCTACAATTGCGTAAACATTAAAATTTCTACCCCCCCCCCCCGTCGCCGAATTTTCAAAATGGTATAGGAATTTAAAATATTTCAAAACTCCTCGGTTTTCTTAAAGAATATTTTCTTGCAGTACCTTTTTCTACAATGCACCGGGTTCGGTATTTTTACCGAAATACCGATTACCAAAATAATAATCGCAAACATTCGCATATTTTTTTGCGAATACGAATATTCGTTACATCACTACTATACATATATGATGAATTATATATATTTACTAACATGTCATGTACAGTTTTTGTAATACCATTAGAAATGAACATAATGTCAAGCTCTAAATGAATACTATCCATTTTAATTCATTTTACGAGTATTGATGGTTATAACTAGTGTTGTGGAATTCTCAAGAAATAATTTTTGGAGAAATTTACCGAGAAATTTCTCGGTAAATTTATCGAAGTAGAGAATTTACCGAGAATTTTCTTTTTTTTATTTAACAGTAAAATAATAATAAATCAGTACTTTATTCAATCAATCAATAACAATGTACAAATGTTGAGACAATTTATCACCAATATTGCTACAATTAAAGTTAGTCAATACCGGATATTTTTTCATATATTTTGTAGGAGAATTTCGCCGCATTATCGCCAATAAATAATAGGGGAATCCCCATGGGAAAAAATCAGAGAAATTTCTCTTCAATCAGAGGAGAAATTCTCGGAGAAATTTCTCGTTCTCGAGAAATTTCTCCGGAGAATTTTCTCTACTCACATCACTAGTTATAACTCGATTTAAATTTTTACATATTTATTTTTATACTAGTATGTACTTGGGAATAATTATTATTATATTTTCCAATAATATGTAGGTATGTATGTTATAACAAGAAGCTATTTATAACAAACGGGCATTTTTACTTAAACGCACACACTCCGTTTCAGCGTAATGTAAAAGTGTAGGAGGTAGGTAAATGTGAATTTTAGTGATGTGATGAATATTGGAATTTCCATTTGTAAGAAAAAATGTACGAAATTAAGAAAGTTTGCAGCAGTTTGACTTAGTTGAATAAAAGTAATGAGATCGTTAAACATTATGATTTCAATCATTGTCAATCAGATTGACAATGTCCTCATAAGACGAAAGACGTCTCTCTCACAAATTAAATCATTAGTAGAATAAAACGCTTGTTTATTTATTTCGATATGGAATTCTACTACCTAAACATTAATCAAAAATTATTGGATAGTGAAACATTATAAATTCCTATACGAAATTGAAAATGTGAAACATTAATCAAAAATGATGAGATTGTGAAACATTATATATTCCTATACCAAATTGAAAATGTGGAACATTTATAAAAAAAATTATGAAATAGTGAAACAGTATAAATTCCTAAACGAAAGTGAAAATGTGAAACATTAAGCAAAAATTATTGGATAGTGAAACATTATAAATTCCTATACGAAATTGAAAATGTGAAACATTAATCAAAAATGATGAGATTGTGAAACATTATATATTCCTGTACCAAATTGAAAATGTGGAACATTTATAAAAAAATTATGAAATAGTGAAACAGTATAAATTCCTAAACGAAAGTGAAAATGTGAAACATTAAGCAAAAATTATGAGATCGTAAAATAAACGTTCAAATTACTATATCAAATCGAAAATTGAGGGATGGGACTCGAGTTTGGAAATTTGAAAAAATGAATGTTTTCTCAGTTGAAAATTTGACAACGGGGTAATAAAAGCTTTGAAGTGTTGGGTATTTACTCAGTCCCTACCCATACCTTGAAAAATCGAGAACACATCGAATGAATTTGATATTCAAATTCGCGAATATTTTTATACTTTAGCACATCACTAGTAAATATTATTATTTAGTAAGTTTGTTCGTATGTATGTATATTATTATGATATCACATTCACATAGTTACATATGGAAACTGGGCTTTTGTTAGAAGAAAATGTATTTCAGTTTATTCTTTTTGTACTCTGATTTCAATACGTATAAATATTTTAACACAAATAATATCATATCCTGTTTGCATCATAATAACCTTATTGTTCTCTTTTTACTTCCTAAGTAATATTTGTATTTATTTATTTAAATATTATTGTACATATCATATATTATTAGCTCATCAGTTTTATATATATCTTTCGTCATAATATTTTTATTTGATACATATCACTTCCGTATTGGTTACTTACTACCACCGTTAATTATTTATATATTTAAAAAAGGCTTTTAGGCCGTTGAATGTATTAAATAAATAAATATTAATAGAACCACGTCAATATTCACATCTCCTTTTCGTTAATATATTTTTTAACTAAATATAACAAACCCTCTGTATCTTTATCTCATTTGTTACTCTGCAGTAACGTCTTTGTAGATCTGTATTCTATTGTTTTTATTTAGTTTATCAGTAATATATTTTATTTTATAAATTTCATAATTTGGTTCAAAATAGTGTGAAATTAATGTGTATTGGACAACTTTTCCGCAATAAGTATACTTTCAACTTACCCACTATATGTTTTTAAGACAAACTAAAAAAGCTTGAATAAAAGACGTGCTGGTTCATTTGTAAAAATCAACAAAATATAATTTTTTAAAGATTTTGGAAAATTGAAAAAAAAAGAATTCCGTCTTCGTTTTTTTAATGTTAAATGTAAGGATTCGCCGCGACATTTCTATTATTTTTTAGTCATTCCACCCCATATTGAATGATTTTGCATCGCTTTGCTTTGCATAAATGTTTCAAATATGTATATTATTGTCCTACTTATAATACTACTATCCCATCACGGCATATTCCAAAGTGGTAGCCAACAGACAAGCCAGATGAAATAAACATGCAAACTGTCATTTCCATGCCAATAAAAAAATAGGACATTCTGAACGGACGGCAAACCTCATCGCTGAATTTAAGATGTAAAATGTTTTTATTTTTTCGAACATTTGCCTTGTGCAAGATACCCAAAAACTTACGGAAAAGAGTGTGTGACCAATTTCTTAAGTTCAACACAGTAGTTAAGAATGTTAATCAATTAATTAAGTAATTAACCATATTTTTATCCAGTTAATAATCGAATATCTTCCCTTAAAATTCAATATTTGAATCTTGTTTATCAAATATCAAACAATCTCAATCACGATATTCTTCCTTCAATGACACTACCAACAAAATTAAGTAAAATAACGTGAAATATGCGAAAAACACGTTTAGTACCACAGCATCATGGAGCAAGCAGCCACTGCTGATGTAACTTTGTTACTAGTGGGGTTTCCGAAGAGAGCATCTAATGTCATCCAGCGTCCAGGGCTACTCGGTACGGTTCCACTTTTATCGCAGTACCCCATCTTGCCTCACTACCCCGTCTTGCCCCACCTTCCCCTATGTAGTATTAATATTACTTATTATGTGTAATAATTTATAAGGACGCATGAGTGTTTACGATTATTTAAATGTTTATGATGGATTTTCCAATACTAGGTCAAGGGTGTAATACTTAAACAGAGATTTGTTTAGTCATATACTTAGGTACGTACTTCAAATTCACATTGTGTTGTAACGGATATGTTAGTGATATAAATTTTAGTTGTTTTTTTTTATCACAGAGTAGCCTGCTGGTCTCTGCATGAGTTTTCCGTTAACTCTGTTGTTACATATGACAAACATCTCAAAATGTTTTGAGTATTTAACAATAACGCCATTTGGCTGCAATCCAAAAACTTTTCCTTTATAATAATATGAACAATGTATGAGAGTTCCTCAGTTTATTGAACACTAGTTTTGAGTTTTATACCCGGTATCTCTCAGAAAATTAGATCATAAAACTGAAAACCATACTCAGTTGATAGAATAATTTACCTTAAAATTATTATTGAGCACTGTTTAATCTCCACTTTGTTAGGTTAGATATCGAATGTTTACGCCTATACTTGTAGGCAGCTTCAGGGAAACTGAAATCTAAAAAAAATGTGAGAGCTATTGTTCATGTGGTGAGAAGGGTACAGGTAGTGGGAGGGTAGTGGAAGGGGTAATGGTAGATATAAAAATAGATTTCCACAGTGTAAACACAAAAACTCATTAATTAACTCTTAAATTTTTAATTAAAATTATTGAATAAAATATCAGATTCTCATTAAATCCATTTATATTTATTTTATGATGTGGATGTAATGTCCTGGAATTGATGAATTGTACAGTGTCCTTGAGGTGCTTTGGCACGTAAACGACACTTTAATGTTGTCCAATAAAAATAATAATAATTGTATCAATATCTTTGATGGATATGTTATGATTTGATATAAAATACTTATTTGTTATTCATTTTTATATTGTAGTTTTCTTTTTATCATTACCAGTTGCAATTTGTGCGTCTCGTATTAATGCCTGAAATATTCAAGTCAATAAATTGTATAAAGACGTCTGACATTATATTTAAGATTTGTTATGGATTGTTACCACCAATAACGTTTTAATTTTCATTTGCTGAAGTACAATTTTATCAGATTCTGTTAAATTTCTGTTAATTTTATCTACTGATATTTTATTTTGGTTGCCTTCTGTTGGTTTATTTTAAAATTGTAATGATAGATGTATGTTTGTAATATTGATTTGTTAATTTTATGTTTGGTACCTTGGTTTTCTTATGATATTGAACCTATGTAAAATATTGTGTAAAAGGCTAATTAGCCGTAAATAAATAAATAAAATAAATAAATAAATCAAAAGATAATATTTTAAAACATGTCCTAAAGAAGACTGTATAAAAGGAATCATATTATTGTTTAGATTATTTTTTTATTGTTTAACCGATTTGGGTGGAGATACCATAACCAATCAGACATTTCGATTGGAGAACCATGTGAGAATCAAATATGATATCCCAAAACGTTGGTTGCTTCTATGGTTTGCATAACGATGGTACCTATAAAGCACAAAAAACACATGTCCACATTTTAGGTAAAATGAGTTAATATATGTACAAGATCGGTTGCAATGTCATCTATGTCCTGACAAAATATTACCAACAATCTTAATATTATTAATTAATATTGAAATATTTAATAAAAACCAAATGTCACACGTCCACAAATGCACTTTGTTTTGTGCACAGATGTAACATGTCACATAAGATATGAAGATTCTAAAAAATACATGTTCATCTAGGACGGACATGTGTCATCTGTGCAGCATAAACGCATCCCAAAAGTCGCCGTGAGCGGCACTTCCATCACACTTACAAACACATGTCCATGACCATCATCTAAAAATGCTAATTCTTGACATTCTGGTTAAAAATATAATAAAAGCTAGATAATAAATGACATTAAAAAAGAACAAGGATTATGATTTTCAACACCTTCTGCATTAATTTGAAGTCAGTGAATTATTTGAGAATCTCAAACTTTAAAAACCTGTTTTCTTGAAAGTGTCAAATGTGGACATGTGTCTTTTGTGCTTTATACCATCGATAAAGCGTTTCTCGATTGGCGGACTTCATACCGTGACAGTGAGAATGGTGGAATTGGTCCATGGAACATTGTCCATGGACACTGAAAGTGACCACTTAAGCCAGCCTAGAGCCAATTCGTAAGCGTTGGGACGCCTTTCTCACTTCTTCCGACTAGATTTAGCATAATGTCACAATGTGTAAACATGGTTCTCCAATCTAGATGTCTGATTAGTTATCATATTATTGTCTTAGACATACATACACATATATATATACAAACAGATACAAATACTTCGTGATAATTTTGAAGAGTTTGTTTCTGGGGGCGTACTTGATTGCAAGAGTACAATATGAGCCATAAGTGTAAAGAGAATACTGTTCTGGTATCTGGAAAGAAAGATAATATTATCTTTGATAAAAATATAAAACTAAATTCAAGTCTATTTTAGTTTGGGGATGACCTAGTTAGGTTAAATGTTAAACTTATTTTATATGCCACTTTGTTCTAGACTCTGTTCTACATTTTCTTAGATATGCGATAATATATTATTATTCTAACAAGATGAACATCATAGTATCGTAATATTATTATGATTGGATAAAAAAATATTCAAGAAACGACCGTGATCATAAAAAATATCAAAGTCTCAAGAGAATCAAGAATATAACATTTGGTCTTTGGTTATACCTACATGAATTTGAAAATGATGGAAATGTAAAACATTCCATTTCACAAAATTGTTTAGGCTAATATTTTTGGTAGAATATCCAGAATAGTAATGTCAGATTAAACAAACTTATCTTTCTCGTATATATTTAAATCAAATAACATAATAATTATATTACACTTACCTGTAAATCGGGATAGCTGGAAGATATCGCATATGAGATAATCCCGTTTTTTGGTGTTTCCGTTTGCAACTATATAACAGTCATGTTGATACACAATATTGGTGGAGTTCCGTGTAAAGGCTACGTCTCTCATTTTCTTATGTAAGTTTTCGAGTGTCCTGTAATAGGCAGATGTTCATAAAACCTCACGTATAAGATAATAAACAACATCTACAACTCAGCGGCGAGACATGCCACCAATCCTGAATGACTCATTTTATTACTGGCACGGAGAGGATAATCTGCATGCTTATTTTTTGCAGTTAGATGTATAGTAGATATTATATTTATTAATAATAACAAAGAGTTTGCATGTATCAAGGAGTATGATATTCATATAATTTGTATAAATGTAGGTATAAATAATTTCATTATTATATAAATAATTTACTGTGGGTACAAATATGTTTGTACACACACTCGCACATAGATCTAAATATATATATAATGAGTTACAATCCATTGGATTGGTCTGCAACGAGTTTGGTTTTTCTTCTCCATTCGTCTCTATTCTCCGCCAGTCTTTTCAGCTCTACGTATGAGCCACAGTTCATATCACTCTTCAGTTGGTCCATATATGCGTCTCTTGGTCGGCCTCTGGCATTTGTCCCCTCGGTCTTACCCTCCGCGATGGCTATGAGTAGTCCTGGGTGCCTGATGTTGTGGCCAATCCAGTTAGCTCGTTGTTGGCTGATTCTCTTAAGGAGTTGCCTTTTTTCGCCTACCCTGGTTAATACTTCTTCGTTTTCGACGTGCTCCGACCAATGGATCTTAAGCATGCGTCTGTAGCACCACATTTCAAAGGCCGCCAACCGTCCACTTTCACTCTTGCTGATGGTCCATCTAAATCTAAATCTAGATCTAAATAACAAAATATAAACCGATAATAAACATGAGCCGATTGGTTTCAATGTCTGGGATTTCTTCAAAATATTTAAATACTTTTTTATTGTTTTCCAAACTAGCCCCCTACTATCAGTTTCATTTTTAAAATTACACGTGTTAAATAAAATCATTTTGCTTTTTACAAAAAAATAACACGTGTCAAGTTTATCATATTATCGTCAGTTCTTCATTTATTGAAACCATTAAGGTACATATTTCTTGTAAGTGGGGTAGTCGGCTGATAGATTGCACGTAATGAACCTGATAGTCGTCCATTCCGTACCTATACTATGAGTACTAACTAGTAATACGAATAGAAATAACATATTTGTAATGTTTTACGTATTTAACCTCATACAGAATGTTTTTGACTTTTACTTTGACAAATAACATATTTAACATCATTCTGAATGTTTTTGACTTTTACTTTGACAAATAACATATTTAACATCATTCTGAATGTTTTTGACTTTTACTTTGACAAATAACATATTTAACATCATTCTGAATGTTTTTGACTTTTACTTTGACAAATAACATATTTAACATCATTCTGAAAATGTTTTTGACTTTTACTTTGACAAATAACATATTTAACACCATTCTGAATGTTTTTGACTTTTACTTTGACAAATTACATATTTAACATCATTCTGAATGTTTTTGACTTTTACTTTGACAAATAACATATATTATTTAACATCATACTGAATGTTTTTGACTTTTACTTTGACAAATAACATATTTAACATCATACTGAATGTTTTTGACTTTTATTAGCATGGAGTGGACAACTTGCATGTTTTGTACATGCAGTTAATGCGCTGCCTACCTTACTTGTGGGATGTGCCGTGATGGTATATGTGAATGATTGAATGAACTAAGAGTAATAAATCTAATGTTTTTGTGTTAACACTTTGAAAATTCATTATTAACATATAATTAAATATTTTTTATTTAAAACACATGAATATCCAAATACCATACGCATTTCCCCTGTTGATATACCCATCTCCTTCACTCTTTTCAAACACACTTAACTCCACCCAGTCTTCCCCACCTTCAAGCTCCCCCCCCTAGTATAGAAAACAGACTCACTATTTATGAACTAATAAGTCCTCCTGATGATGCCAAGTAGAAGCCTTGGCGAAAACGTTTGAGGTGAATAAATTTAATTTGGAAAGAATACAGTGTTTTAAATAAAAATTATTTAATTATATGAACTACGAGTACTTAAAAGGATATTTTTCGTTTAATAGTACTTGGTTAAATTTTGTGATAGTTTATTGTAATAGAATTTGAATATATTTAAAATGAAACACTGTATTGCTTTCACTATGAACAATATTTGAATTAGAGGCCTTTCGGGTAGACACCCATCATTAGTGAGTTTTTATTTGAAACTAAATAATATATGAAATAAAAACTCACTGATGATGACTCACCCGAAAGGCTTCTGAGACAAATATTATTGATAGTGTAAGTAATACAGTGTTTTATTTTAAATATGTAGGTTATAGCAATAGAAATGTATATTTCCCTATTCCCTGTCACATTTCTGTTTCATTAGTGCTTCTGTTTATTACAGTATTATTATTGTAATGCAATAGTATATCTCTAAAGTAATTAATTGCTGGAGTTGATTTATTTATGATGTCGTGCGGTATGCAATATTCCTAGAATAGGATAAACAACATATTCAATATAATATATTCATAGAAGTTTTGCATATCATTGCATCGCATCACAATACATCGTGATAAACACTAGAGTAATTTCATTAAAATGGTTTAGAAACACATTTCAAATCATGAATTATTAATTCCTCTACATACCTTCAATCTACGATCATTCATATAAACCGTATTATTGTATTCAAATTCTATTTTGTTGTTCTCGAGAAGAAAACTTCACGATAAATATTAATTAGGAAGCTTTTATAAAGCGATCGCTAATAATTATACGGAACATTATTGTACCTACTTCGCAAATGAATTGGAAATTATTTCTACAAGTTGACTTATTAATTTACCTTGAACTCGATTTCCATAGAAATTTTTATTTATTTTTAAATTAATAATATTGTTAGTGTAATAATTATTATATATGCTTATTTTTTATATATTCTCTGTGTTCAAATGATATTTAATTTTTACATTACTATTATTTCATTTAGGTTTTATGATTGAAAAAGAAATATAGTATGACTCCATATTTTATATAGTTAAGTAACATATTGTTTTTATTGTTTCAGGAGGCCAGTGGGTTCGCTGGGAAATAATCTTGGTGGGCAAGGTGGCTCTGTATCCGGGAGCGCTTCTTCTACTACAGAAAGGCAGTCTTCTTCTACGCAATTGTCAGGCCAACACTCGGTATCAATGCCTACTTCATCTCTTCCCACACAGCTCCCATCGCAACAGCAACAGGGTCAACCGCAGACTCAGCAACAAGCCCAACAACAAATACAACAACAATTGCAGCAGCAGCAACTTCAACAACAACAGTTACAACACCAGCAACAACAATTACAACAACAAATACAGCAGCAACAACAAATACAGCAACAGCAATCACAGCAGCAACAACAACAAATAGATAATCAGCAGGCCTCTCCGCCCAACTCTCCTCCTGCAGACGCGAATCAGAGATTAGAAAGATCTCTGTCACGAAAAGAGCAAATAAAGAATTATGTGAAGAGAGAAACTGCTTTGTTCTTTGGTGTTGAAGAAGGGCATTTAGATGAGGAAAAACAATTGTGGCGAGAGAGAAGATTAAGATTTTCAGAAAGAAGGTATGGTCCTCTGAGGGTGGAGAATGACAACGATGTGGAAGTTAGATACAGGTAAGAATATTCATATCGTTCATATTTTGTAAAACTTTTAAACTTGTTTCATTCGACTAGGATTTGTGATGGTGAAATATTCAATACGTGGTTAGATGGAAGAAATCACTATATAGTGATAATCTCGCCACTGCACATCATCACATTTTTTCCTGTGTATATTGCCCTATTTTATTTGTTATATGAATGATGATGTGCAAGAAGAATAAAATAAATAAATAAATAAATAAAAGTTTCAACATTTGTGAGATCAAAGATTTTTCTCTTTTTGCTAATGAACACTAGTTATACAAAGTTATACTATGAAAAGTAACTTGCATATAATATATTGTGAGTGCAATATAGTTCGTTTCTCTACTGTAAAGTCGTGATTAAATTATTAATATTTTAAAACATTTCATAATTATTATAAAGTTTTTTCATTAACACTGTAGGAGGCGTTTGAATTATTATTCACCTTCAGGGCTTATAAAATATTAAAACATGAAAATGTTTCTTATTATTAATAATAATAATATAAAATCATGTCAAAATTTCATGGAAAATAAATAAATTCAGCTCACGTGATGTCTAAGACGGTGAGCTTTGTAGCTAAACTGGGTCACATTATTGTAGTAAGTAAGCGAGTAAAAAGAAAATAAAATAATCAACGAATCCTGAAAGTCTATTATCCTTATTGTACTTGTACTAATATAAAACATATCTATAATATTGTAAACAAGTTTATACATTTATCGAAGATTACTCCCGAGTATCGGAGATAGTTTTTCATTTAGTATCTAGGTCAACATAATGGATCCTATTTAGGTACTCATCTGTTTAACTTACTAATCAACTCTGGGTCATCTGCGTGATAAGACTTTGTACAATAATTATTAATCGTACAATAAACACAACTGTCCTCAAGACATTCTGGATGTTGCTTGTATTCAAATAGGTTTATTTTTGTCAATCTCTCATTACCTACTCTTTATTCATTTAATCTATCTAACTTTATATAATATCTCGCTATATTTTCTACTTCTATATAGTGACTATTTATTTAGGTAACGAATCATTATTTACATGTATTTTCACAATTCAAGGATGGTGGCTTATAGTGTTAGCAATGAAAGATTCAGAAATATCTAGGTCTATCTATACCATCACGGCATATCCCACAAGTGGGGTAGCCAGCAGACCAGCTGCATATAAAATATGCAAGCTGTCTTCTCCGTGCCAATATAAAATCAAGACATTCAGGATGGGTGGCAAACCTCATCGCTGAATTTAAGATGTAAAATGTCTTATTTTTTCGAACACCTGCCTTTTACAGGACACTCGAAAACTTATGGAGAAGAGTGGGAGACCAATTCTTTACCGGGTTCTCCACGGAATATCTAGGTATATAGTTTTTTTGGTTGCGGACTAACACCTAAATACGCTCTAACAATACTTATGTCAAGTGCAGCAGTATGTAAACAAATAAGAAGTGTATGAGTAAAACCAACTTATTATATATTTTAATATAGTTTTTACCTACATTGTACATGTTATAATAGGTTCACTAGGGTAGAGTGTATATTTATGTTTTTATTTACTTGTACTGACCCTGGCTTGACAAGTTCTTTGTCCATAGCTGTAAATCCCGGTTGAATATTTTTTTCTTAAAATAAATTCAGTTTCTCCATTGCGCACATGCTCCTTCTACTCTCACAATATAAAGCTTATGGAGCATTAAGAATAAATTATCATAAGTTCAAAAATTTAGAACGTGTGTCCTTATATGACGTCTTTTCCCTCATATATTTTAACCCATGGCGACCTTCTACTTGTGACTCGTACCATTTTTTCTGCTTTTCTTTATATTTTCCTGCTGATTTACAAACTTTATTTGTTTTTCATGCAAATTAATGGTTCGTACCATTACCAAAATACCCTCGAGCTTTTTTAAACTAACGCTGAGACTTACATATCTAAATATTCGTGCGAGAATATTTTTATTATTTAAAAAAAAATTAGATTGCCTTTCATGCGTCACTGTACCCTTTTCATAAACATATTTGGATTCTATGTTAATTTTTGCCTTTTTACTTTCAACTTGAACAAAAATGTTCATTTTAAATAATGACCCAGAATTTAACATTTCTTCTGTTTGGGTTAGAATGATGAATATCTCGAAAAATATGTAATCAGAACAAATAAAAGGGATACATTTTTGTTTTATGTTCATATATCTCCACTTTACCAATAATTTTACAGCAAGGAATAAAAGTAAATGATGTCATTGAACTATGAGTTTCTTGTCTAAGGCCAATGTTATATACGCAATAAATAAGCAATGGCTAGTTTCCAGTTAATAAATAAATAAATTAGCCATTCTACATGCATTGAGTAAATAATTTGGCGGAGTTAACGACTCGGCACTCTATCTAATTTCTGTTGATTTTTCAGAGTCTAGAGAAGAAATGCGTAGTTATTTATATGATTATTGATGTTTCAGTTCAGTCCCATTAATCCACGTAACGGATTATAAAGCTTAGCAAAAGAGTGTGAACATAAAATAAGAAATGTTAAAAGGCTCGAGACATTTCAACTGTATGCGTACAAATAGGTATAGTTAGTAGATACCTACTTATATATTATATTATACTGTAGGCAGGCAGTGCTTGTTAAAACTGGGTACCTTCATGTTTACGACGTTGTAAGGGAAAGACATACAACATGTTCAGTATGATGCTATTCACTTCACATACATAATACATATAAATGTACATTGTCAGTCATGTACTTACTCTTAGTTACGAGTATGTATGACCGCGATCATAATATAAAGTACATACACCACTACACATTCAACACGAGCTAGTACTAATAATATGTAATGTCAAAATACAAGCCAAGTGCCATTAAATCCCATCTTACACAACAATCTGTAGGTCGCGATTAAAGTACACAGTAGATACAATATATGTGTATAGGTATATATTATTATCCTCTCTATTATTTAGTCTTCCTTATTTACAATTGTATAATTAATAAGGTGGGTATAAGGCTTTGTTTGATGTCAGATACATACTCCTACATAGACGTATTATGTTCATTATTCTAAGATATTTATTGTATTAAGCGGGAATCCTATGAACTACAATACTAGGTATGAGAACATCACATCGTTATACGAGCAACGTAAATATATTAACACTGGATAATATACATTCTCTAAACCATTTTTCACCCACTTATCGGTTTAACATTTTGTTCTCTAAATAGTTAAATAACACTTTTATGCCAGACTCAAATATATCTACAATTACGTTAAGCCGATACACCTATGAAATACTTTATTTTATCGATTTATGGTCGTGATTTTTTAGTACCAAATGTAATTGAAAAATACATTTTAGTTCCCAAATTGTTAAAGAACTAAACCAGAATTTTTCATACAAAATTTTTGGAATCTTTTATCCAACAGATTGTTGTCAATGTGCCAGAAATTTTTATTTTGGTACTTTCAAAAGTAATAAAAAAACCTCTGGACAATAATTTTCGGAATTGTTTTGTAGGTAATACTTTCCACATAATTGAACTTTGTTTCAGAAGGAGATGTTTTCCCATCCCAGTGACGCTTCACTGAGTTTGGCTAATATGGACTTTGAGAACTATACATACAATTAGCTATAAAAGATAATGATAAATCATATGTTTAGCAATACATTTTGTATTGAACAATAACGGTGAAGAATTTCAATCCAATGTGAAATATTTTAACCCAACTAAAGGAACAGCCATACTGATAGCTTAAATGTATCAAATGTAGGTAGGTATAATGAATAAGTGAGTGTGCACGTGAAGCTGCATGAACGGTTTATAAATGAAAAGCGTTTTCAAGGGTAGGAATAAATAGCTCTCGATACTTTCTGCTTATCCAGCAAGGGAAGCTCAATGATGATTTTTCGAAATATGTATAATTACTAAATATATAGTAATTATTTTACTTAGAATCCTCTGTAGTTTTGTTTTTTGTTTCTTCTTGGTATTGTTCTTTTTTTGTTTTCACATTTCTGTTTTTCCTCGTCTATTTTTTTGGTGATTGTTTTTATTTCAAGTATTTTTATTTTTATTCTAAGTACTGTAATGGTTATTTTGGCCATATATTTTATATAATAAATAAATATATTTGTATGATTACTTGAAATCAAGAGTTATATTATCGTTACTCAAAATCAGGTTAATTTGTTTTTTTACCAAAATCCACGCATTATAATTGTTCCAAAACTAACAGATTTTTTTATGCAGATACACCAACACATAAATATACAATAGATGTGATAACCAAGTTAATTAATTTATATCGTCATGACATATCCCACAATTGAGTTAGCTAGCAGATCAACTACGTATAACATGCAAGTTCTCTTTGTGCCAATTCAAGTTAAGACATTCAAGATGGGTGGCATATCTCATCGCTGTTTTGAAGATGTTTTATGAATACCGTTTTTTTACGGGACACAAATTTTTTTTAAATGTATTTGGGTTTTTGTTTTTAACCTAAATACAGCCTTATACACCCTTAACAGAAAGCTAAAAGCTTGTGTCGTGAAAGGGAAGTTTGCGGCACCTGGGATCGAACCGCGCACCTCTTGTGCACGAGGCCGAGAATCTACCTCTAGGCTACCGACGAATCTTTGAGATTGTTGGTATCATTGACTTGTATTAACAATAAAAAGTTGTCTGACATAAAGAAATACAGCGATTGTTTTAATTTGTTTTATAAAATGTGAAATAATTGGTCTATTATTAATGTCAAGTATTGTTATTCTTGTTCTAACATTGTTTTGAATTATCGCATCGGTTCATCTCGTGTACCATTGTGCGGTTGATTAATGGATTACCCAACGATTAAATGGCTTTCTGAGTAATGCCGGCATGGGAAAACTTTTTCAACCATTAAAATTCCTATATTTTTATCTTTAAATTTGTTTTCACGGAGAAGAAGTCTTGTATGTTTATTACATAATTATATATTTAATCTGCAAACTACTTCGCTTGTGGGAGAGATACCGTGTCGACAGAAAATCGATTTTTCTTCAGAGATAAAATATGTAATGCCTGAAAAACAACGTTATTAGTTTGTATTGACTGACTCTTTTTCAATAAACCGTTCTTCTAACCAATTGTACAAAAACCCTTTTTATTTCCTATCCTCCCGTGAGGAACATTGTGAGGTCAGAGAAAAGTTTTACCATATTGCGGCCATAAAATCATCATGTTTTTTGTTTTGTTTAGATTGTATACGAGAACCTATATCAATTTCATTTTATGATTACAAACAGAATATCACATATTCGATGAATAATGTTTTTCCTTACTCGTATAATGATAGATTTTGTTTAGGTTTGGGTTTAGATAAATAAGATGGCACTCATATTACTGCTACTCTACTAAGGGATAATGTTTGCCAAGTATCTTTTTTATCATAACTGAAATATGTACATGCATACATACACAAGCACACACACACATACATATAGGTAAGTGTATGATGTTATTTCCACCAGTCATAAGAGTAAATATTTCTGTATCTTATTATTTCTGATATACCTACCCCTGAAACCTAACAATGCCGCTAATTAGTAACACCATTGTTGGGAATGATAATGTGGACGAGAAAGATAATTAATATCATATTAATTCTATATATTATATGAGACTAACTTTACTTATTTGTATGAATAGAGATAAAAGGATTCTTCGACAATTGCCTGTTTTTTTATCGCTTTTTTTGCAAAACTACGATTGATTGAATTTATTGACCTAATTGTACAATTATTTATTATCCTTTATTATTTTTGTTTTATTATTTAATCTGGATTTGGAATAAATTCAAATACACCACAGACACCTTTGCAGTAAAAAAATTGTTTATGTTATAAAACTGGAGTAAGTCGGCAGCGGGTAGAACCGAACCCGCATCGAAAATCCGAGACTCTTTCCTCAGGCTACCAACCACCTCTATGAAGTCTGGGTGTATGATAAACCCAAACACATCAAGAATGTTTTACACTTGGTAAGCTTTTTTGTAAAGTTGGAGTATTTTATTACAATAACTCTATTAGATTTGAGAATATTCACTAATAGTTGATCAAATTGAACATTATTTTCATTTCCATAGGCCTAAATGACTTGGTTTCATAATTTTTACGGCAATAATACTAGAATGTCATAGTATCGTGGAAAGAGGTGTCCTAATTACCGCAATGACTCTGCAATGAATAGAGGAGGTATATATCCACCTTATGTTGCACGAAAGACACGCTGAAGGACGATCAGTTCTTGATTTTGTACCTTTGTGGATGGTGCACATTAGTCCAATCTATATCGTTTTCTAACAACTCAATTTTCGCTAACCTCCTGGTTTTCCTGCATAGAGACGTATTGGCTAGATTAATCTTTAAAATTCGAGTATATACGTACATAACAATATGAATTACTGTTATGATGTAATTTGGATCTACAGTTTTTGCAGTTACTTCGCATCATTGAGTTTTTTGGTAAGTTTTTGAATGCACATACATAGGCCTTCATTATGGAGCCAACTGATTTCGTTTTCATCTAATCCTATCGTTTCACCATGGAGCCAGTAAGACAGTAGGGGTAGGAGTAGGGTTTGTGTTTGATTAACGAACATTGGGCAGGTTGGGGACATAGTCATTGTTTTGTCTGGTGCGTCTTCTTTTAACGTTATGTGAATAATTGTCAGATGATTCCATCTTTATAATTTTTCAAAAACCACCACAAGGAATAAGCTAAATGCATTTATTTTTTTATTCTATCACAATCTCAACAAAACAAAACAGCTCAACAAAAAACACTGTACAGCAATATATTTATATATACATCTCCTTGGATTGTTACGAAAAGAGAGAGATGAAGAGAATTATATAATATTTGTGAATATGATCAATGGGATTGCTGTTATTACTTAATTAGTTATTATAATATTCTATTTGAAGGTATTATGCAGTAGGTACTAATAAAGTAATTTAGATATTTTAAATAATATTATTGAATTAAGATGATAATATAATATTTTATTATTAGAATTTCATAATCACTCTGATTACTAATGACGAAGACATTTTCAAGGATAAATTATATCATTTCGGTATAAATAATAGTTGCCTCGTGTAAACATTTATAGGCCAAGGGAAATAATAGAAGGACTATCTTTCATAATCGGGATAATAATAAACTAAGTGGTTCTTTCGTAAAAATGTTTATATCTATGTACTTTAAAGACACCGTAACTAGGCAAGACAGGAAAAATAATGCACTCTAAACCAGGTCTCACCCTCGAGGCCGATTTTTACTAAGTGTTATTTTATTTTTATTTTATTTATTAGTAAAAGTACATAACAGATAACAACTATAAATATGGTTTACAAAATAGAAAAAAGACGTTCATAACTCAGCTGTCATCCACAAACATGTACCACAGATAAGTAAATTATTTAAGTATCACATATTCCGCTCATTCATCTGTTCTCACTAGCATATCACACAAGCAGCCATCGCTAACATACCAAAATACAGTTTGAAATATAAAAAGCAGAAAAGAAGAAAAAACGTACAAAAATTTGTATTGTTAGAAAAAGAAAACTATTACTAAAAGATAGAAAAATAAACATATGAGATCACTTGGGGGTGGAGGGTGTGGGGAAAAGGGTAAGGGATATGGGGAAAGGGGAACAAGACATGCCTACTGGTTTGAAATTATGTTTGTAGTAAGAGTTTTTAGTACCTGTCTCTTGTATGCGAGTGGAGATAAATTAAAAATATCCAGCTCTATTAAGTGGTTATCGTGAAGATCGGCCAATCTATGCAAGGGTCGCCTCACCCCCGCACCAGTGGCCGACCCCGGCATGTAAAAGAGACGATGTGAGCGGCCTAAGGTTGGTACGCGGAAGCATAACTTACTAAGTATTCCCGGGGCATCAGTTACCGAGTTACAAATCTTGTACAGTGCGCAGGCATCCAACATATTCCGCCTCAAAACAAGCGGGGGCAACCACGAGTGCGGGATATCAAGACGATATTTAAATTTGACATTACGGATGAATTTTTTTTGCACTCTTTCCAATTGTTGTTCATATTTGACATAGTGTGGGTTCCATACAGTTGAGCAGTATTCTAATTTGGATCTTACTAGAGATGTGAAAAGTGTGATCATGGATTTATGATTTTTGAAGCTTTTGGTCGTCCGTGAGATAAAACCCAACATTTTGTTACAATGCAACGTAATGTCGTCGATGTGGTTACTAAAATGAAGTTTAGAATCAAACATTACGCCAAGGTCACGAATAGTTGTTACAGAGTCAAGTTGGTGATTATTTATAGAGTAATTGTATGTGAATTTGCTTCGGTTTTTTGTGAAGGTAATTGTCTGACATTTTTTGAGATTAAGGAATAATCTATTAGCATCACAGTAAGCGGACAGTCTAGTCAGGTCTTCCTGTAATTTGTGGCAGTCATGTATTGATGTGATTTTTCTGAAAATTTTTAAATCGTCTGCAAATAACAGGAAGTTAGAATGTTGAAAGCAGTCAACAACGTCGTTAATAAATATAATGAATAATGTAGGAGCAAGCACAGACCCCTGTGGTACCCCGGATGTAATGGTTTGAACGTCTGATTTGTAGCCATTAAGTGTTACTGTCATCAGTCTTCCTGTGAGGTATGAACTCAACCAGCGAAGCAGATCCCCGTGGACACCATAGTGATTAAATTTATTAATAAGGAGGTTGTGATCGACCTTGTCGAACGCCTTCTGAAAATCTGTATAAATCGCATCCACTTGTACTCGTTCATCCATTGATTCGAATAAAAAGTCTGAATATTCTAGGAGGTTAGATAGTGTGGAACGGTTCTTTGTGAATCCATGTTGTTGGTGGGAAAGAATTGGGCTCAAGAAATACACTAAGCGATCCTTGACTATAGATTCAAAAATTTTCGAAACGGCAGAAAGAATCGATATGGGACGATAATTTTGAACATCTGCAGGTGAACTTGATTTGTGTATGGGAGTTATATGGGCAATTTTCCATTTCAATGGAAATCTACCTTCTTTCAAGCTCTGATTGAATATTATTTTAAGTGGTTTGGTTAAGTGTGAAGCACATTTTTTTAATACTATAGGTGGGATCAAGTCAGGGCCTGCACCCTTACTAGTGTCGAGTTGTGTGAGTTTCTGGTAGATTTCGGAACTTAATATTGAAATTTTACTTAGCGAATTATTGTAAAGTACTTTAGGTTGTTGCGTGTTAGTGGAACTCTGAGTTGAGTCAGTGAATACTGACTTGAAAAATGTACAGAACATATCAGCAATTATTTTGGGATCAGATGTGGATTGATTGTGTAGAGTCATAGTTTTGGGATAGCTGTTGGAGGTTTTAAGATTATTTACATATTTGAAAAATGGCTTTACATTACCATCTAAGGAGTCTTCAACTTTTGAGATATATCGTTTATAGTCAGAGGATTGCATTTTTTTAAATTTAGCTCTGTATGCTGAGAACAAAATATAGTCATCTTGATGATCAAATTTTTTCCATCGTGACCAGGATTTGTTTTTAAGTTTAAGTAAGTGGATTGTGGAGTGAGAATACCAAATGGGGAACGAGTTATTGTGGGAACGTTTTATAGGCGTGTGTTCATTAGTTACTTGTAGGACCTTGTTATTGAATATTTCAACAGCCTCATCAAGAGGTTTATTAAGTAGAAGTTCCTCCCAATCAGTCCTTTGAAAATTGAAATTGATTTCTGTGAAGTTAGATTTGAAATAATTGTATTTCAGAACATTGCCCGCGGGAAGTACATCCTCAAGATATATGGGAATAGAAACGTGAAGAGAGGGATGATGCGCATCTTCAATTGATAGCGGTTGATCCCAATGTTGTATCCTACACTCAACGTCCGCCAACACCAAATCTAGTATATTACCACTAGCGTTCACTACGTGATTGAATTGTGAGATATTTAGAAAAGAAATTGACTCGAGAAACAATTGAGCGGTGGGGCCGCTGAAGGAGGTAGGTGTAAGACAAGCGTTTGCATTAGGATAGGACCAGTTAATTGAAGGTATGTTAAAATCTCCCAGTATGCAAATCTTATCGGTTGGCTTCAGATCTGCATAGCATTTGGAGATTTGTGAAAAATATGAATCATATTCTTCAATACTGGAGGCAGGTGGAATATAGACAACACCGAGAAAGAGCTTAGAGTCATTGTTACGTCCAGGTTGATGTTTATTGCGTGGTAGAGGTAATGAAACAACAAGATTCTCACCTGTAGTTTCCCAATCAATCTCCCGAACTGAGGAGAACTTGCGGTGTACGGCTATCAGAACCCCGCCTCCTCTCTTTTTGTTAGTTAGCTTTAGATTTCGGTCCTTTCTATACACCACATAGTCGTCAGGGAACAGTTCTCCATCAAATACGCCATCCTTGAGCCAAGTCTCCGTGAGCACAATTATGTCAAATGAGTTAGAAAGAACATTGAGTTTAAATGTCTCGGTTTTTGTATTAAGGCCTCTGGAATTCTGCAGATAGATATTTAAATCGCCCTGTGAATAAGAAATACTAGCTCTAAGAGACAGGCAATCAAATAACAGTGAAGACATGTTTGGGGATGGACAAGGATTAGAGAGGGGGTTGAGGGAGGAAAGGAAAATTTGTGATCTGATTTATAAATGTTTTATTTGTTGATAGAGATATTATACTATACTATACTCTACCATCACGGCATATCCCACAAGTGAGGTAGCCAGCAGACCACCCATTATCTGTATTATATGAAATTCTAATTTTATTTTTTATTACAAGTAATATGGAAATAAAAAAACCTTGACGTATTAAGTTCACAATTTACATTAGCACAAAAACATTACAATCGCTTATAAGAAAAAATAGATTACTAAGCAAAATAAAAACGCTATTTCACATAAGATTGAAGTTACGCATGTTAAAAACAATTGAATTATGGTGTTACCGGTTTTTACGTAATTATATTTTTTCTTGTTCTTTCTCAGGGAAGTCCTTATGTTATCTGCAAATGATAAATTGTCAGTTGAATGAGAAGTTCTTGAGTAATGCTAGTCAAACCACATTAGTATAATAAATATTAACACAAACCAATAGTTTACTACTTATAATTATAAAATCTTTATATTACAAACTTTCATTGTTCTACAGATGAAGAGCGTTTTATTTAAAAAATAGGTTTGAGAAAAATATTTCCTGAAAATGATTACTTATTTCTGTAGTTCAATGCTGTTTGTTTATAGTAATATTTATTATGCAAAGACTGCGGTATGGCACCATCGCAAGTTCTTCAAACACTTTAAAGCCAATATAATTTCAAACATTTGTTGTTATTAAAATAACCTTTTAAGAATCTCTCAGTTCTTGTACTTTACAGTTCTCGTAAATTCTAAAGAGAACTATGTAAATTTGTGAATAATATATTGCGATTCAATAAATAGAAAGGCTTAAAACTAAAACAATGCTGTCTGTGACTTTGTGAGTGACCCTCTACAAATGGCAAAGGATTACATTTAATAGAATAAATATTACTTTCCACCCAGGTTATTGAGTGTCACTTTTCTTAATAAATTAACTTTTTATGTAATATCAAGTAAGTTAAATTACTATCTACATCAATTTAGCCATGAATTGATGAAACTTTAAAATGCTTGCTTTTTAATTAAAAATATCCAATTTATCTTTTTCATACTTTATATTTTTCCATAAATAAACAAATGATTTCAATATCTCATTGAACTTCCAACATGGTTACTAAATTAAGAATTTCATCATTTCGTGAAGTAGCAAAAGTATATTTATTCAGTACGAAATTTTGAGTAGTATTTTAGTCCTTAGAAAAAATGTATAAGGAGACGTGACTCGTTTATTGTCATTCTTAACCTTTATAGCAAATCACCCGAAATCGTCTGAATCACGAGTTTTAAATGATACGTTTCGAAATGTTATTTATTATTATAATTTTATTCCACGTGTATTCGATATTTGTTCTAAGATATGACGTGATCATAAATTTGGTATTTAAAGCCAAAATGAACAATATACTTTATACAAAATGTTTGTCATTTATATATAGAGAGAAATGTTTTTTGATATTAATGTATTATTTTAACCTTCAAAAGTCTGCTTGTCAAAAACAATGAGATGGGTTATGTAAAAAATGCTGACATAAAATTCATTTCTAAAATTTGAATTTACACTAAATTACGAGTACCTATACTTGTTTACAAAACAATGTAAGTAAGTAAAAAAATTGTGAGATAGATTAGAGTATATAATATTTATATGTATATACTTAGTATGTTTTTGATAGTAACGCTTATGAATTTAATATGGTGTTGGTATTGTGGCGCATAATTGGTATTAGACGAGATTAGTTAATGCCCGTTATTGTAATTTCAAATTATTTACCGATATGGTAGAGATAATAATAGTATTTTCTGTGAATATGAGAATGTCCAGTAGCAGTATAGCAATATCTGATTGGTTGTGTTCACTCCAAAGGCTTAGATACTTGGATGAATGTAATTATAGGATATACATGTTTCAAGTAGAGATTAAATTTCGTTAACATCAATGTTCCCATTGAAATCTTGGTCATACACTCGAGAAATAAAATGAGAAATGATCTTTTAATATTGAACACGGTGTCTTACTTTGTTGGGTCGAAACACAATGCTTGTACATAGTATTTTTCCCACAGATTGAGAATGAATATTTATTTCACGATATTATTAATTCTTACTTGTAATTTAGAATTCCATGTCTCGCAACTAGATTTCGACTAGTTATATCAAACACACTCGAATTTAGTCGTATAATCAGTTTTCATTGTATTTTGAGAAAATTGTTGTTTGAATGTTTCAGAGTATAAAATTTATTGTAACAATAAGTCGTATAACAGTTCGATCTTTTTATAAACGAAGTATTTATTTGCTCATTTTGGGTATACTCCATCAAAATGAAATAAATTAAAATAATTTACGTAATTTAAAATTAAAGTAGACATTAAAAAAAAGCAGTTGGTTTCGAACAAAACATGGCGTAGGAAAATTTGAGATATCTCGATTAGAATGTAGACAAGAGTAAATTTAATCATAAGGTATCTATAGCAGTATCGTTTTACCGGGAATGTTGTTGTTCGTATCGTGTCGAGTGGATCATTGTGTTTATATTGAATGGATGAACTGTGATACCACTCTGAAATGTGTAATTGGCAAAGCAGTAGGATAGATTCATAGGTTCAAATATTAGCGATTTTTTACAATTACATAATAACATGTACATTGAATATTTGTACAAGTATTTCTGTCCTTATTCGCCCTTTGAGTTTTTCTCAAAACATGTTATTAAGTTTTTCTGTATAGCTCGATTTTATTTGTACGTCGAAAAAATATTCTTTCAACCTTGCTCCTTAAACAAACAAACAGCTGCTTTTTACATAAAGATATACGTAGATATACATTGTTAATTATTGATCCAAAAAAAATGATGCTGGGAAAAGATGCGTAGGCGTCTGTATTATTATTATTTCATGAAGTCCTTGAATTACAATGTGAAATTTATTTATTTATTTATTTATTTATTTATTTATTGATACATCAACGGCCAACAGGCCTTTTAAAAGTAAGGTTGGCACAATACAAAACATAACAATAATAAACTTTTCTTAACTTTACAAATTAGTTTAGACATAAATATTATCGAAAAGATGGTAACAAAATAAAAAAAAACCCTATCAAATAAAAAAACAGTAAAATTGGTGTGTAAAATTGTTATTTGAATTTTATTTATCCCTTCTCAATAACATTAAATATAATATAATAGGCTATTAAATTATGGATAATTTGTCTTCTTATTGATGTTAAATTCATTTTGTATAATGTATGTCTTCCTTTTTTAGGAGAGGAGCTGGCGGTGTATATGGAGCATCGGGAGCAGCGCCCCGCGAACCTCGGGAGGCGTCGCGAACTCGGTCACGTCTACCGGATGTGTTGCCATCACCGTCAAGTGGCGCCGCGCGTACCACCGTGGCTCGGTATTCCACGGCCGCGTCTACGGGGCAGCCTGACGGCGATGGAGAACGCGACGTAACGGATGCAGCACATGAGGATGACGTTACTTCACATCTCAGTAAACCACTGAGAAGGAAAGACTCTGTAGCTAGGATGACTATGTCCGGATTAGCGTATGTTGTAACGGTGAGTAATAAAGACCCATACAGAGATGTGACGTATTTCAAATAAAAGTATTTAAAATCCAAATACAAAATACCGTATTTGTATTTTGTATTTCAAATACCTTTTTGTAAAAAGTATTTTGTATTTTATTTTAAATACTTTTTTTGAGTATTTTGTATTTTACACAAAATACTTTTACAAAATACCTTTTTATTGTTTGAAACAAAATTCTGCCATTAATTGATATGCGCGTACGCAAGCTTTTTTTGCCAATTTGTTGAATTATAAATACAACGTTTCCATTAGAGTACCTACTCCATGTTTGAGATATACACACATAATAATGATGATTGAACAAATTATACATGACGCCGTTTAACGATCCATGGCCATTTCAAGGGCGCTGTGATTTCTCCTGAATGGTAGCATTTTCAATTTTGTCTGAAGGCAATCTATTCCAGGCAGATGACGCTGCGACTTTGTTTCTTCTTTCTGCAAATTTAGAGGTATTTGCCCTTTTGAGTTCAACGAGTTTAAGAAGCTGAGCACAGCCTTCGCCACACATTTTCGTCAGCGGAACAGCTCAGTGGGTAGTGTGCTGCCTTGTGGACAGTGAGACACAGTTTAAACACCAGTATCTCTAGGACTCTCAGTTAGTGTAGACTTCTTAGTAGTGAAGTTATGTGGCAGCTCTTATTCTCTCTGTAAATTATCCGGAGGCAACACTAAAAACCATCTGAAGACGATAAGGAAGAGTCTGGAGCAGTCCTGTATACTGTATGTATGATGTTACAGTAGTCCATACGATTTCAGATTTGGATTATCCATTCTGATTTATTTTGCAGCCCAAGTCAGGAATTCTCTTACCTGCTTGATGATACTCAATCCATTTATGACAATTTTCGGCTTATCTCTTCTAACAACCGTACATTTTGTCAAGACTTAATTAATTTTTTTATTCTATTTTGACAGTTCTTCCTAAGGCTCATCCTCATTGTCTGCAAACAATGATATATCGAATCATGTCAACCCTTTCTCCATTTATGGATACTCTTGTCCAGTTTTTCATTCATCAATGGCATTCATCAATTGTCTGCAAGCAATGCTATATCGAATCATGTCAACCCTTTCTCCATTTATGTATACTCTTGTCCAGTTTTTCATTCATCAATGGCATTCATCAATTGTCTGCAAGCAATGCTATATCGAATCATGTCAACCCTTTCTCCATTTATGTATACTCTTGTCCAATTTTTCATTCATCAATTGTCTGCAAGCAATGCTATATCGAATCATGTCAACCCTTTCTCCATTTATGTATACTCTTGTCCAGTTTTTCATTCATCAATGGCATTCATCAATTGTCTGCAAGCAATGCTATATCGAATCATGTCAACCCTTTCTCCATTTATGTATACTTTTGTCCAGTTTTTAATTTCTCTTTCATTCATCAATGGTTTAAATATTAAATACTTTTGTCTTACACCTTGTTCGACTATTTGTAAAAAGTATTTTAAAAAGGTATTTTAAAAAAGTATTTTGAAAATACGTATTTTGTATTTTGTATTTAAATACCATTTTGAAAAAGTATTTAGTATTTTGTATTTGAAATACAAAAATTCAAAAGTATTTGTATTTTGTATTTAAATACTTTTTTGAAAGTATTTTGCACATCTCTGGACCCATATTATTATTGTCTGCACGCAAAATTATTGAAATGATGTTTTTGAATTTCTAAAAATAATAAAATTGTTTTTTTTTTGTTTTTAATTTAAAAAACCGAATAACTTTATTTTTAAGGTACATAAAGTCTTCAATTTTTAGTGAATCGTGCGTCGTTATATTTTCTTCTTAATTGTATTCTACTAGGAATCTTTTTGAATTCTTAAGAACCGATGTCAAACTTGGTTAAGATCGTATCTCTCTAACCGCCAACAATTTGTCAATACGTTTATAAATTTGTCTGATCGGGTTATTGTACATACTGAATTTCCACAAGGAGTTATCCTTTCAACTTTTCTGTTTTCTCCTTTTATTGATACCACATCAACAAATCTTAATTCCAAATATCATATGTAAATGCTGTCGACCTCCAATTGTATCTCTACTACTTTTCTTTAAACTATCCCACTTCTGATTTTGACATCATGAATCTAAATCTCGAAGGGATTTTGGATCGGTCCACTTCTCGTGGCCTTTTACTCGGTTTTACAATCCATTGTTATTGGCAGTGATCGTCAAGTTGTAAAATTTTCATCCGTCACTCAAGTATGGAGTTCCTCGATATCATTTCGAACGATTTGTACCCCTATCTTCCGATGGTCAAAGTTAAGGTTCCAAAATAATCGGTTTCTAGAATTCCCATCTCATAGTTCATATTTTTACTCATTATCTAAGGTTTTGTTAGGTCTAATGCTGTGAATAGTGTGGACATTATGTATATTATTATCTTTTTATGATAACATTTGCTTTCATGGTGTGCTTTTGGAAAACCTTGACCTTGTTTTTCCCATATATAAAAAGAATGTACATGGTAAAGATATTCCAACAAAATGAATTACACACTTTCTATTGATCTGTTGCCAAAGCTCGCTTTTAATAATAAATAATTAGCCAAACTTGGAATACATTTCAGATTTCGTTGAATCAACTTTAATTATGTATTGATCCTCATTTCTCTACATATTATAGTCATCTGTATAATATCTATATTGTAATAAGCTAACCGTAAATTTTGATGGCGCTAAATCCTTTCTATACATGAAAATAATATCAGAAACAGAGTAATGTCTTGAACATCCAACAGACATTTTGATTCCTTTTTAATCCAACTTAACAATACAAGCATATTAAGTAATGTGTATTAGTTGTAATGTAAAGCGACATAAGAAGTATTTAGTTTAACCACAAAGATCCTGTTGTATTTTCACATTACTTTACAAAAATTTAAAAGATGTTTATTGAATTCAAGATTTATAGAGAAATACTTGCGTCGCAAATGTTTGGTTAGAAGTATAAAAGAAGCTTATAAGTACATGTTTGTATATCAATGAAAGAGCTATAAATAATATCGGTATGATAGTTATAATGCACTTGGAATGTTTCTCAAATAGCGACATAAATCATGAGAGATATCGGAAGCTATGCATATACCCATCTACATACATACATACTACACTACAATGGTAATGCTGCGTGCTTGTTTGTGAGCAAAGTACCTATATAGAGATAGATACTTAAATAATATCTGATATGCTACAAATATACAATACTACATATTGCAACCACAGTGAAGCAAAATTATGATCTAATAATGTCATCAAACATTGTTTTGAACCCATATACCGCCTTAATTTATATTCTTGTAAATAAAAATTTGCAGTTTACCACTTAAAATCAATACACTACAGGTTATTTAAATGATAGAGAAAAAGAGAGAAAGTCCAAAATAGTAGTACGGGAAAAAATAGCGTTGAAGTGGGCATCTACTCCCTTGAATTCAGACTTGGTAAAATCTAATGATAATGACCCTTTGGGAGAAAATAGGTATGCCATTAACTAGAGAACAGTAGGTGTAATCAATGCTTTAATCTGAAAATACAAAAGGAATACATCGTAATGTATTTGATGTATTATTTACATATGACTGAAAGGAATAAAAGATAATGTATTAATTTTTCTTACTGTAAAAATACACATTCAGTTTCTCTTACGTTCAAAAGACACAGACGGTAATTGAAACAAAAGTGTGATAATATGACGGCAATAGATTATGTGTACGGGTATAAAACTCACCTAACATGAAATACTCTTAATATATATGTACACCTAATAGTAGTATCCTCAGTAAGTAGGATGTAAAATATCTCACATTCCGTACTCCTCCTGCTCCTGGTTAGACCATTCTCATACATTATGGATGAAATTTCAGTTATACCCACACATACATATTACTTATGTATTGCAGTTGTATAAACTGGTTTTTAATATTATTTTTCATCCTCCGTTATTTTTACTTTCTGAGTAAATATCTGTTTCGTGTAATAATTTATTTATGTGAATTAATGTATTGTGGCATTATTAGTATTAGTAGTGTTGTGTTTTCCCAAGTTTTTTCATGATTTAATTTGCAAAGTATTTGATGAGAAAAATAAGTTATCTCTATTCGTTTTGAGAATTAAAACACCCGCTGCTTTTTATTTTATAATGTTATTCCGCAATATGTTGAAAGAATCAGGATCATGAAAAAATTAAACTTTTTTTGAAAATGAGAATGGTTTTGAATTGAAACTTACTTAGTGAAGTACCATTACGCAAATAACTGTGTGAACGTTCAAGTAGATATATTCTAATATCAAAGCTTATATTTTTATATTCAGTATCAGAGCTTTATTAATTGTGTCGGTGCACACGTAGTAGAATTCCATAATTATGTAATTTGAAACAAGTGTTTCTTTCTACTATAAGTTATTGATTCCGAGAGAGACGTCTTTCGATTTATCGATTGATAATGACCTGATAAGTCAAAAGACGTCTCTCGTATCGATTGATAATGACCTGGTAAGTCGAAAGACGTCTCTCTCGGAATCTATAACTTATAGTAGAAAGAAACACTTGTTTTAAAGTACTTAATCAGGGCTTTACTTATTATTCGGTTACCCATCGTATAAAACACTACACGAAACCCAGGATATGAGAACTGATCTAGTAAATAGATTATTCATGATCATATTTTATAGACCACACAATAAAATTGTGTTTGTTTTTAATCATTGTTTAGAAATTTGTTATGATGTCATCATACCACATTGAAATATTCAATGTAATCTTGTTTTATAAACAACTATATTATAATAATTTGTTTCAATGAGGATGCGTGTACAAAGTCTTTTAATATTTACATATCATATATTGTGTAACCCTTATTCTGAGAAATTTGTAACAATATTCAAAATCAACAGCAATCATACAAAATAATACAATCAAGCTAATATTCTATATATGTAATTTATATTCATTAGCTAGCTCTTCAGTCAATATCTTTTGTGATAATGTTAATGATACATAAATAAACTATTAAACTAGATATCAGGGTAATTTCATGTTGAATATTCTGAAATAACTATTCAATTACTCATCATACATATAATTTTGACATCGGCTTTGTTTCGTTTGATTTTCACAACCGCTGTATCTATGTATAGTACCTATTCATTATCTTATTGTTTCTGTTGTAACATAAGCGTCTGCTTTCTTTCCTTATATTACATCACTGAAATATTTCATTGTTATTTACGTCTATTTATGTTTATGATCCTATCAATGGAATTTTTTTCTTTATCCATATCCATTGTCACGAGACGGACGATATAAGATTTATATAATTTGACAATGAAGATTAGCGTTTCATCCATCTTTTATGTGATTTTAGGATTCTCTATCTCTTATTTGCTAACCTGTAGATTAAACATTAAAAAAAATTATTGATTATTTCAGTTATACGGAAAGCAGATTCGAAACACGTGAGCCATGCAAAATGACGAAATCTTTTGATGTGTTATTATTATAAATAGAAAATCTAAATTACTTTACTATTTTTAAAAATGTTTTCACCTACAGTGCGATTTTAAGATTCTCTCAAAGTATTTACTGTGTCCTAACTTGTTCACTAGAGTTTGAAATCCATTTTTGCGAAAAAATCGAACAACTTGCTTGGGGCAATAAATTCAACTAAATACATATGTAAGTCAGGAATTATAATTTGTTGCTATACCAAAATGACTCAGTTTAGTTTTTATACATTTGTCGTTATAATATAATTATTGATTTTAAGAACGAGATACATTTTGATGAATATTAATATTTGTAAAATAATCGCGAGAGCTCTGATGCGAAGATAAAAATGTGCCATATTTTACACTATGGTATTTATCTTCTATCTATATCTATAACCTTATACCTTGTCTCGAGTAGGGTAGGCAGAGAGAGCGGTGTGCCATGCTTATCCTAATGATTATTACTATCTCCAATTTATCGACAATTCGATCAAAAAATACTTAGCATCACAACATCTCAACAATTGAGGTAATCACGAATTTTTACAACAGTATGTTGCACACATACCAATTTTCTTCTCTGTATCGTAAATAATATAAATATCATCACTGAAAGCATAAATTTTACATATATTTCCGATTTCTGAGGAATTTTCGGTGATGACATTTATATTGAAAATCCTTAATTCCTTATTTTGATGACATGAAAAAGAGATATTTATGACAATATTGTATTCATCTAGTTCTTTAATTACCTTACTTATGGGAGATACCGTGACAATACAGAATTAAAGATAGATTTAATACTCTTAAAAATTGTTTTGGTGCTTTTATAGTGTTTTATAGTATTGAGTGTGCATATAATTAAAATGATTAATAATAGACTGTAACGTAGATAAGTATTTGTACATCCCTTGTTTTAACAGTTTATCCACAAGGCAGTTTCAATATTACCTCAGGTGCAAGTAGTAAGATAAGACACGATTGCTTACATAATGTAGTATACATTATAAGTATAATACATGCATCCGTTGCATATTTACAAAAGGTGTATCTACTACTGGTATATATGTGTACTTGCAACTCTGCTATGCTCTCCTGATATCGCTCTATTGTGTACTGCATCTCATTACCATAGACGTACATGACGTGGCACATGTCAAGGAGGTATTATTCACAGCAATATTATCTTTCGTCTTTCTACGAAAAACCTTTGATATGTAATTCTTTATCTCTACAGACATTTTATTGACGACAGTGAACGGAATATAATTTAAATATTTATCATGTAATAATATCTTCATTGCATATTTAAAAGCAACGCTGAGATAATATAAGGTTTTAGTTTTTATTTTATAGTTTACGCAAACATACAGTTATAACAATGCATAGGTAATACAAATAGATAAAAAAAGTTGGCACATAAACCAGCAAAATTTATATATGGCTGGATGGAAGAAACCACTAATATAGTGATAATCTCGCCACTGCATATAATCACATTTTTTTTAAGTAAATTGATTTTGTTGAAGGAATAAAATATTTTTTATGAACACCTCTAAAATAATTCATTTTTACATTAAACCTTAACTTAAATAATTTGTATGTGGGTTGAAGGGGTTGCAAGTTAAAGGAATTTTATGTCATATAAACTACAAAATAAAATATGATGCGTTTTTCAAATTAGTTTATGAGTTTACCACGACTGGAAAATTTATTGATTGACGCCACTTGAAATAATTGAATGAATTTTTCCATTCTCACTAAAATATATAAATTTTCAATAAACCTACCTAACATAACTTTACTGCATGACGTAAGCTAAGGTATTTATTGAATAAGCTAATATAATGAAAATTATAACTTGATTTGGAAAATAAAAAATAGCTGCAGGTACCAACAAAAGCAATTTTTTTCAGCGAACCAAATAAATATAGTTAAAAGTGTGTATAAGAATTTATTTATTAAATGAAAAATACTTAGTCTAATTTATTTTTATCAAATGATAAAAGTACCTTATTGAAAGTAAAGTGACCTTCTGTACGAAATAAAGAAGTACTATCTATTTAAATCAATCACTCTAAAAGTCTTCAATTCAATTTACCGTACTTTCGGTAGAAATATCTTTCAGGTTATAAAAATAAGTAAACCAATTACTAAATTACGTTTGAAGTCGAATTCTGAAAATGTACCTACTTGGAAACAAACATTCCATCCACTCACTGCTTTTTATGGAACTAATTAGAACAAGTTTCACGTAAGTTCTTTGTTGATAAGTGGAATTAATTACAGTCCTCATTTTCTATTGACGTACATACAGTATACAAGTTTAATGCTATAGATAAATAATAATATTTTGTATATTTATAGAGAAGTAACACCCTAAGAAATGCAGCGACTATCGATTGATAAGCCTTATGAGTCACGTGCTGAAACTGTTTCTTAAAATCATTCACGCTCGAATAAGGAACAAATGCGAACAAGATCTCGACAAATCCCAGTTTGGTTTCAGGAATGCCTTTGGAACAAGAGAAGCATTAATGGCAGTAAACATCCTACTGCAGAAATGTCGAGACCAGCGGAAAGATGTGTTTGCTTGTTTCATTGATTACGAGAAGGCTTTTGATAGAGTCAAACACACCGAGTTAATGCAAATGTTGGAGGAATGCAACGTAGATGACAAAGATAGGAACTTTATCCGAAATCTTTACTGGTTCCAAACTGCCGAAATTAAAGTCGGTGATGCCTCCTCAGAAGAAATTGACATTAAAAGAGGCGTACGTCAGGGTTGCATATTGTCACCGCTGCTCTTCAACATGTACTCCAATTATGTTTTTAAGAAGGCTCTAGAAAACTCGACAATGGGAGTAAAGGTCAATGGCGAATGCATCAATAATATAAGATACGCCGATGACACTGTCATCCTGGCCGATAGCATCGCAGATCTCCAGAAGCTCCTTATAAACATTAATAACGCAGGAGAAGAATTAGGCCTTAATATCAACAAAAAGAAGACGAAGTGGATGGCATTTAGCAGAGCAGATTACTCCGCTATAACATTGCAACTCAATGGTGAGCTGCTGGAGAGGGTGGATCGATTTAAGTACCTGGGTAGTATGATTACGTCGTCTGTGGACCCAGATGTGGAAGTGAAGTGCAGGATTGAAGCAGCCCGTAGCTCATTCAACAAAATGAGATCAATATTCTGCAATGACAATATAAATTTGAAACTCAGGCAGAGAATGTTGAAGTGCTATGTGTGGTCTGTGCTGCTGTATGGCTCAGAAACTTGGACCCTGAAAGTGCACACTATGAACCGGTTGGAGGCATTCGAGATGTGGTTGCACAGGAGAATGCTTCGCATACCATGGACAGATTTGGTCAGCAACTCGGAGGTTTTGAGGAGAGCCAATTGCAGTAGACAGCTGCTGAAGGACGTTAAGGTCCGTAAGATTTCATATCTGGGTCACGTTCTGCGGGGCGATAAGTATAGTCTGCTCCAGCTGATACTGATGGGGAAGATTGAGGGGCAGCGTGGTCCTGGTAGAAGGCAAACGTCTTGGCTGCGCAATATAAGAGACTGGACCGGGATGAGACATGTGGGAGAACTGTTCCGGGTCGCGCAGGATAGGGAAGCCTTCGCCAGAGTGATTGCCAACGTCGGGGGGACCTGATACGGCACGAGAAGAAGAAGATAGAGAAGTAACTCTAGACATATAAGGCAAGTTAATCGAATTAATCATGAAATCATTACAATTGAGAAATACTTATGAATTTCTTTGACTTTTTTCCTGATGTGCTGTAACAGTTCATATAGTACTTGAAAGCGAAACTCGGATTTCTGTTTTATTTATTGTTTTGTTTAGTACCGAAAAAATACGTATGCATTTTTTCCCGGTAAAGATATCACTCTTTACTGTAAGTATTGGAGTGTCCTGAGAGTCGTTTTCATCTTAAATTCAGCGATAAGATATACCACTCATTCTGAATATCTTATTTTTTTATTGGTACAGAGAAGACAGCTTGCATGTTTATTACATGCGGCTGGTCTGCTGGCTATTCCACTTGTGGAATGTAACGTGATTATATAGCAGTAGAAGTAGTGATAGTATATTTCCATAGCCGATGAATTCATGAGGATCAATAAACCATTTGGTTATTTTTGTACCATAACTAACGGGAAAGCAACTCTGATAATTGAATGTTAAGATTTGTTTTTTTTTTATAATAAAGACGTTTTGAAAAATATGGAATTATTTTCAGCGTTATTTTCGGCGAATTAATGTTATCGTAGTTTGAACCGAACCCAATGTTCCCACAAATTAACCCCAATAAGCTGTGAATTATACAGAAGGGCGAATGGATTATCTGTGTAATGCATATCTTTAAATCTCGTTAAGAAAACATGAAAGCAAAATGGTATTCTCTATATACTTTATTCCACTATATAGGAGTGAATGAGATTTCAATAGCAGAGAAAACTCCCCATTGTTTTTATATGTAAATGTAAGTAACCCTAAACCGGAGCAATAAAAATACTCATCCAGATGAAACGGATATTTACGGTTAGTAATCGATAACATTAGCTAAAAGGCGAGTCGAATATAATAATATTATGAGATAGATATGTAGTAAACACACTCCATGTGCTGTGCTTCTATATGATGGTGGAACAGTGCTTAGACAGTCTTTATTAGATGTAAAGATACAATTATTTTAAAACCTCAATATTGTAATGTTAATAGTGAGGTGGGTAAAGAAGAGATAATATTATTATCTACAGAAAGTAGTTGTTATGTATTTGGATAGGGCAGAAGAGTTTTTATATCAGACATTTTTAATCGGAATTTGTCACTTCATCTTTTATTACGGCATTCCTTTTCTCACGTCAGCAGACGCTAAATAAAATTGCTTGATGTTTTAAGGATTCTGTCTTTCTTTACAATTTAATGATTTCTTTTCTTAAAGGAACCTTTCACGTCACTTTTCTCTTACCTTTCCTTACCCTTCTATAATATTCCTTCCCACGGGACCTACCCGCACGTAATAAAAGTATGAACTCGACAGAACACAGGAGGTGGTCTAAAATAATTCAGGATTCTTTCTACCGTTATATATCTACATATTAAATTGATGTTACAAAAACACAAACTTATCATACCAGCGAAAATAGATTTTTTTTACAATATAAATAAACAAAAACAATATAATATTTACGACACGGGTTTGTTGAACTATGTATTTTCAAATTATAAAAAACTTGTAAAGCAATGAGAATATCTGAAAAATATTTTTAATATAACGTTCAATGACCGTATTATGTTTCTACATCATTTATACATGAATAAGTTTGGCTTTTTTATTCGATTAACTCAACAGTATTAGATTTTATTTTATATATAGCAGAATAAAAACAGCAATAAAAAAAATGTTCAAAAAGTTTTATTAATTTTTCAAACAGTTGTAATGCCTAAAGGCAAATTTTATAAAGGTAAAACATACGTGGTTCTATTTTGTTTACAGTTCACTGCTTTTATAATTTTGTTGCCATATGAGAACAAATTGATTTGTTGTCTATATTTAAGAAGTGATAATTTGAAATTTAGTTTCAATAAAATTAATGTACAACCTTTTTAAAAAAGTGTCTTTATAGGTTTTTATTTCATATTTGTTTTCTATACAGGAAACATAACATTAGCTTCAATTTGTTGAGCAACACTTGTTTCATTGCTTTGTAGTATAAATATTAAAAAGAATGTGTTCGCATTACAGTTGATAATAGGTACATTTTGCGAACACTTTGACCAAAGTGTTCGGGATACTTCAAATGGGTCGTAATATTCGTCTCCCCCGTCCTTACCTCATCGCCTCATTGCTTGAAAACCTCCCTTTTTTCACTCGAGTCCACGCCATATTTGCCACCCTCAGTGACATACAAAGAAATATGGAAATTTCCCGGAGAAAAGGACGAAATATACCGAGTACTTTTACATACCTACGGCTTACACTGTGAAGTGTTGTTAGTCAAACGGTTGGTATAAAAAGGGGTATACAAATGACTGATATTACGATTTAATGCCTGATATTTTCGATAATATGATTTTGATTTCTCAGCATTATGTTTGTATGTCTCAGTTCAAAAAAATATTGGTAATATATTTTATGCGTAATTCAGGATTCGAAGAACAGCCAAGCACATTTATCTGGCAATGATAATTCTATAAGATGAGGATTATTGGCTTATAATGATTTAGTTTATCTCAGTATTCCTTTTCTTTTCTAGAATTACTAAATTATAAATCAAGAACCATTTTACTATTTTCTTTATGAAAATCAATACTATTTATTTCTGTCTGAATGATCTATAAAATAAAGTGATGATATGAAATAAAATGGAAGGAGTATCATAAAATAAGGAGGAGCTACGTTAATAACTGGGAAGAGCTTCGTAAAATAAGAAAGTGATATGCAATAAAATAGGCGGAGTTTCATAAAAGAAGGAAGAGCTACGTCATGTATTGAGAAGAGTTTCATAAAATAAGAAGAGGTCATGTTATGTGCTGGGAGGAGTTTCATTAAATAAGGAGGAGCTTCGTTGTAAACTGGGAGGGGTTTCATGAAATAAGGAGGTATCGTGTTGTGTGCTGGGAGGAGTTATATTAAATAAGGAGGAGCTTCTTGATGGACTGGGAGGAGTTATGTTATAAACTGGGAGGAGTTTCATAAAATAGGGAGGGGCTTATTATGTACTGGGAGGAATTTCATTAATAAGGAGGAGCTTTGTTATGAACTGGGAGGAGTTTCATGAAATAGGGAGGAGTTACGTTGTAAACTGGGAAGGGTTTCATGAAATAAGGAGGTGTCATGTTGTGTGCTGGGAGGAGTTATATTAAATAAGGAGGAGCTTCTTCATGGACTGGGAGGAGTTATGTTATAAACTGGGAGGAGTTTCATAAAATAGGGAGGGGCTTGTTATGTGCTGGGATGAATTTCATTAATAAGGAGGAGCATCGTTATGAACTGAGAGGAGTTTCATGAAATAGGGAGGAGTTACGTTGTAAACTGGGAGGGGTTTCATGAAATAAGGAGGTGTCATGTTATGTGCTGGGAGGAGTTATATTAAATAGGGAGGAGTTACGTTATAAACTGGGAGGGGTTTCATTAAATAAAAAGCCATCATGTTATGTGCTGGGAGGTGTTTCATTAAATTAGGAGGAGCTTCTTCATGGACTGGGAGGAGTTACGTTATAAACTGGGAAGGGTTTCATAAAATATGTAGGAGTTACTTAATGAACTGGGAGGTGTTTGTTGAAATAGGGAGGAGTTACGTTATAAACTGGGAGGGGTTTCGTGAAATAGGAAGGAGTTACGTTTTAAACTGGGAGGAGTTATGTTTTAAACTGGGCGGCGTTTAATTAAAATAAGGAGGGGCTATGTTATGTGCTGGGAGGAGTTTCATTAATAAGGAGGAGCTTAGTCATGAACTGGGAGGAGTTTCACAAGATAGGGATTAGCTATCTTCTTAACTGGGAGGAGTTTCATTAAATAATGAGGAGCTTTGTTTGAAAGTGGGAGGAGTTTCATAAAATAATGATGATTAACGTTATGAACTGTGAGGAGTTTCATAATGTAAGAAAGAGCTGCGTCACAAAATATGTAGAATTTAATACATTATGAAGAAGATTAATATGCACGTTTATATAAAAAGTGAAGAATTTGATTGTAGTTGAGAAGAGTTAATCGAAAGAAGAGCTTATTTGTAAATGGGTATGATTCTTAATAGGAATAGTTCAATAAATGCAGGCTAGATTTTCTTTATGATGATTTTTATTATTAAGATCTAATATGGCTGCTCCTTTTTCTTTAAACCTTCTTTCTGAGGTTAGTATTATTAATAGTTTAATTAGTTATTCTTATTGTATATGTATGCTTATAATTAATTTATTATTTTTTTAGAGCTTTATAAGTAAATTTAACTCAAACACTCTTTAAAAATAAAATTATTTTTACAATGAAAATGTACTGTTTTTATAAACTATATAAAAATAAGAAATTTTAATGAAAAATCACTATTTAGCTAAATTAGAAGTTTAGTAATGGAAATATTTATAACATTAATTAGATTTATTTTTTCCTAAAACAATCTATTCCTGACATACGGGGGATTACGTTATTTAGGGTTAAATAGAGAACACAGATATTAGTTTATTTAATTTTGGACACTCGCTTTGCCACAAAATTTTCAATTAAGATATATTCGTTTTGCTTATTGAATATTTTTTTTAAAGATATATCTGGGTTTTGTTATAAACCCAAATACATCCTTATACACCTTTCACAGTAAGCTAAAAGCTTGTGTCGTGAAAGGGGAGTTTGCTGGCACCTGGGTTCGAACCACGGACCCCTTGTTCACGAAGCCGAGATTCCAGGTTACCGACGAACTTTAGTATTGTATTTTTATAATTAATGCAAGTGTGAAATAATGTCATATAGATTGATTGCCTTCCCAGTCATGCATTACGATTTCATATAAATATTTTCGTTTATGGTATTTAGTTACTTTACAGTTATATTTTTTGATACAAAATGAAGTAAAATATTTAAAACTGAATTTTATTATTATTTATTATTTTATTATTATTATTTTTATTGCTGTGTTCAAAGTCAGTTGAATAAATTATTTCATTAAAAAATGACAGTTATGAATATGTAAAATTTTAATTCAATTACTTAAAAGATTCTATATGGTTATCCGAATCGTATTTCCAATTTGCATAGCCTTATCGGATATACAATATAGTAATAATATAATTATAGTCCTGTAGGTTTTTTTATTTTTTCAGACTGAATTTAAGTACCATCTTTTCAAAGTATGGAATAAAAATATTGATAGACCCTGGAATAAATAATTTACACCCTCCGTGATGAATGAATTTTTCGTCAGATTCTGTCAGAATGTATAATTTATTTATGAATTTATATAACTGTGCATTTTAAAGTATTTACGATTTTGTGTGTTTAAATTTCACTGGATTCAATAGGAATGTTTGTACAATTGTTTGCAAAAATCTTATTGATATTATTTTCATGCGCGCTATCATCATATTTACATATCTTCTGTACATTGAATATGGTCTTCTTGAGCTCAAACTACATACACAGATTTCACCTCACTTTTTTCAATCTTACTTTAAATTACTGTATCTTCTTTCCTTTTAATGATGCCCAAAAAATTATTCCGCTTTTAGTAAATTGCTATAGAAATATATATACAGGCTTAAAGCCTGTTTCTAACTATTGCTGAATATAGACTGAATCATGAACGCTCCACTTATTTCTGTTCTTTACCAATGCCTTCCGTTCATCCTATTTTCTTCATATCGTCACTCCATCCTGTCTCCTAGTATTTATAAGTCTCCTAACAAATATATTTATAAGTTTATTTAACGAATTATATTGTCAAAGGGAATAAAAACTTTTGACTTCGATATATCCTATTTTGAATCCTGAATGCCAACGCCACATAAATAATTTAATTACCATCAACATGTCGAGACGTTTATAATCACCTAAAGGATGGTTACAATCTTGTTAAACTTTTTAATTACAAAAACCTTCCAAACAAAATGACCAGCCGTTATTTATAAATTAATTATCTCTTTCAAATTCAATTAAAACTTTTGAATGTATCTAGTCAGTGGATGGTACTTCATTGAATGTTGAGTTCTGCATTTCAGAAAGTCATTAAAGTGGATAGAGTTGAAGGAAAAGTAAGACAGGGGAAGTTACATCATTTCAATTATTCTTATTATCTCTTGCCAACTCCCATCAGAGAAGATTACAGATATTAGATATTTTAATACTTACAACATAAAGTCTTATGTATTCATATTTTTATATCATTGTGCTCATTCACGTTAGTTTATATAAAAATATGTACGTTTACATATATCTAGATAATCTAATCCACTAATTATTATCTAACAATGCACTTGCTGCTTCAAGTTACATATCCAATTTATTAAAAGGTGAATTGAAAAAAACACTATTTAGTTAACTTTGGTTAGCTGGAAGATATTGCCTCCAGGCAATAAGCTCGCCAATTGCTCATGATTTTTTTTCTGATCAATAAAGTGTTCTTATTATTATTATTATTATTAATTTCCAATCGACTTTATTAATTACGCTTACTAGTATTCGTAAACTCCATCTTCAAGCGATTATATGAAATGTGGAATTAGGTACAAGGACAAGCAGTATTTAAAACATTAAAATAGAATATTGGGAGAAGCCCGTATTGATAAGAAAGCAATTGTAAGTAACCGATAAAATACTATTGGAAAATGAACAATGTATCGAACTAAAAAAGATCTTTAACTTTCTTATTGTAGTAGATTTGCTAAAGTTAGGATTTATTTAACATATTCTATGTTTTGTCTTTTTTGTTTCAGTTTTATTTGCAAATGTCAATATGACTGTTGAAAGCATCTTGAATGAAAAAAAATATATATCTGAAAAACTTATTGATGTGATATACGCAAATTGCGTATTACAAATAATATATTTTTCTTTGTTTTTATCTCATCTCCTTGTTGGAGATTTGAAGAGTATAGATAAGTTTAATCATTTTGTTGTTTACCTCTACTTATCCCTGTTTATAAATATTAGGTACTTTTCTTTTCAAATGTTTTGTGACTAACACCGTGAAATTCCATATTTATTATTTATTAATAAAAAATAAATGAAACACTGTACTTTCCAATTAAATAACTGTATTATACTTTTCATATTAAATATCAAATTAAAATGATCTTTCTTAATTATTTTTTGTAAATCTAGAATTACATTTTTTTCTGGTTAGGCCATGAGTAATAATATTCTACATTCTATTGTTTTTTTTTAGTATGCGTTACATATTTCTTTATATTATGCTTTGTTAATATTTTATTATGAGAGTGTGTGCTGGTACTCAACATAAGTATGTAGATACATAAAGCATCTCGGTGTTCATATATCGATATCATTTTGAACACTTACCCATCCTTCAACATTAAGTGGGAAATAGGGTAAGGTGTGTAGTAGGTAGGCATCTATCTACCTGAAATATAAAGTTACCTGTATCCGAGGATAACGTAATATCTACGGTAGATAAGTTGTACTGGTACATGCTTCTCTTCATACCGCAACATACTGAGAGAGAGAGAGAGATTCACATTGAAACTGTGGCAATGGTGGTGTTAGTGTTTGATAGATCTATACTCCTTTAGACCAAAGTACATAAATTGAAATTGTGAAATATTTACGGACCAGCTCCTCGAAGCATCTCACGAGAGTGTTTTTATTATTCAACAAGATTAATTCAACAACTGAGGCGGTTCTGTTTATTATTATATCTACGGAGATTTCTTTTGTTATAATCAACTTGAATTTGTGAATTGTGCGATATTTCGTTTATTTTCATATTCTTATTACCGCTAGCGTTACACTAAACCACCATTTTATATTTTTACATTAAGTAAATTGTATTTTTCTCTCAAAAAAAAGGATCCTCTCAAAAGATATTTTAGTACGCATCTAAAAAAACTAAGAATGATAGAGTGAGATCCTGTTTGAAACGATGTGGCTTAGAAGGTTTGATTGTTGATTCTGGGAAAGTAGACGTTAAGCCACGAGATGAAGAATTGAAGATCAAAATAATAAGTGTACCTACAAGCGTGGGTGGGACTAATTTGATATCGTAGGGGGCACTTGAGATTTTATTATTATAGGTACCTAAATCCAGACAAATGAAAAAGTGGCGGCACGTGATAATGATAGGAGACTGATGGGGACACATTATTTTCTTCTGCACGATAAAAATTTATGGTAAATTTTTCAAACGTAATTTATGAGGATTATATTGCACTCCTAATAATCTTTATAGTAGGTTAGTCTATATGGTTCTACCATTTTCATAAACATTACGTACGAGCACATTTGTACTGCCTTTGATTATCCAACTGAAAAAACATTGCTTTCAAATGTGTTTACATTTAAATAACGTATACAGTGCACGCTAACACCCTTTCAGCCAATGCTATTTTTAAGAACAATGTACTAACTTAATGCATCAAGGATTTTTATTTATTAATAAAACGATTTTGTATGAAATTATATTTGAGGGATCGTACACTTACTTGACGTCACAAGTTAAGAGATATGTCAGTACTATATAGTAATATAAAAAGTTTTGCGAAACTCATCTAAAAGGAGAGTGTCATTTGATATGGCAATTATAAGAAACCCTTTTAATGGAAAAATTAATGTCGTGCCGTACAACAAGATAGGCAGATGCCGATTTACGAGTATGTATCGAATCGTCAGATATACGAGTTGATATATTCTCGATTTTAGTTTCTCGATTTAATCATTATAGCCCGCAGATAAAGTTAATCGATCGTCTAATAACATGACGAATATTAAAATCGTTTCACAATCACTGAAATGGGTGTGTTCTTCGAATACGTTAAATGTTTCTAAATATTAATATAACATATTGCCATAGTTATTTACAACTTCAATTTTCATGCAAATAACGGATGGCTACAGTAGGTTTACTTTGTATAAGAATAAATTCGGTCGGTCAATGAGTAGGTCATGTATGTAGGAGTAAAGAGGCCGAATGATGAAATGAATGTAAAAGCTCCTCTTACTATTCCGAGGGCTGGAGATTATTATTTAGGTCAGAGGTGTACGAGATGTATTATTCCGTAACTTTCCGTCGTACATGTAGATGGAAAGTATTTGTTATGTGCACAATATTACGATAAATATAACGACATGTTTCCTCTACATAAGTCTTGTTTGAATCATGTTGTTAATTTTCAGAGTACACATTTAAAGTCCTCCATGGCGAGGTAATAAAATATCTCGAGCACCATTACGTGAGGAGGTTTTCTCCGAGCATTATTGTTAAGTACAACGTACATAAAAATAATATTATCGTTTCGACACCGGGTCTCGCTTATTCTCCTATTATTCCATAATCTTTTCCTTTTCTTGTAAACCATTTCCAACTTACTTCCCTTCATTGTCCGTCACAATTGAATGAAGGTTGTAGCGGAAAAGCAAATGGCTTTCGTTGAAGCCTTTATGGACTGGAGTCCGATTAATAGTGTCCACATTTAATGGGTACATAAAGGTACTGTGGATAATGTTTGCATTTGATGCAGATTGAACAAAGAACATTCTGCTTTAGAATTGAATTCAGACTGATGCTGTGCATTTGAGTGCTTTTCTATTATTAGTGTTTTGCTCTATTATTTAATCTAATAGATATTATGGTTGGTATCTACTTGTCTAACGAAGCTTTCCAATAATGTTTAGTTGCAAATGGAACAGAACATAACTTGCATTATTAATTTATATTAACTATTTGATGGAAAGTACATTCTTGTGCCATCTTTATTAGTTTTTTTTATTATAAATATTTCAATGAAATTGTTTTGGATCCACAATAAAGCTGAAGGCATCGTTTAATTGTTATTACGTTGAGCATAATTGCGAATAAAGTATAATCAAGCAGATGAATATTTAAATTTGTTATTACGAGTATTTTCTTTATTTCCATTCCAAAGCACACCAGCTCACAAGGAAACTATATACAGTGCACAGTACATACGTACTTAGAAATTAATAATTTATAGCAAAGCGCTCTTTATTTAATGTGAAGTATTTTGAATGCAAGTTCTCTGTAGTTCCGTTTGATGAATAATTCATTATAAGATTATTATAATAGAGTGAGCTAGCGACATACACAAGGATGGGTATAGAAAAGGGTGTGGAATACAGGATACAGCTATAATAATATCATCGTCAACGTTTGCGGCTTTGCTTCACTCGTATATTGGTTTTCTTTATTCCACTAAAGTGCTATCTATGGTTTCATAATTTATTTTACTATTAACATAGATATATCGAATACCTAACACTTGCTGGGAATTTTCTTGTTATGTATATTATGTATAATCATACACTTTGCATAATATTTTTATTACGAGTGTATTTATTCGAAGAATTTATATTATAATTATATTGATTGTGCCTTCTGCGTGGCCGCTCCGTTGTTGCGAAATGAAATTTCATATTATGCTTCAAGTATTCAAGGCAAGGCTAAAGATTCTATTGCTCACATCATATACTCGTATAATGATTCCTAAATTAGCTATTGCGATCGTTTTTCACAGAACGGGACTTTTCAAACACATTGTGCAGGTTATAAGGTATTTTTATTATGAAAAATATCTGTTTTATATCAAAAAAATAATATAATCTGTACGAATTCAAGGAAATAAAGAAAAAGAAAAGAGTATACTTTGTGTCAAGTACATTTAAACTCACATAATAAATATTTTATTAATATAATGTCTATAGGAACATTAAATATAAATGGTCCAACTCCATTTTAACAACATTTTATAATGCGTATTTTTTTCTTTGATATATATTTTCAGAATGGTATATTTTCAAAAAAACTTCAGGTGTTTATTTTAATTTACAAATTGTGACGGAGCAGTTATATCTATTTTGATTTTTTTTATTAAGTCATTTGTTTCCATATTTTGAAAAGGGTTGTCCTGTCCTATTTATTGGTATTATTTATATTCTGAGAGCTTTCAAAATAAAAATATTAAAAAAAGTTGAAAAACAAAATATATAACAGTATTCAAGTGCCAAAGACTTATCGCTCAAATGATATCTGCCGAATCTTACATCTAAATAAGATGCCTGGAGTTAAACGGTCTTGTGGAGCCATTGATTTAATATTATGTATCTTTGTATTGTAAGTGTGTTATATAAAGTGGAATTGAAAATATTTCTTCATGTATAAAACAGCTTCGTCAGCTACGTGAGATTTGAAAAGGAAATTATTAATATATTATTACATACCAACTTTATTCCCGGCATCACTCGTCAGTTGAAAAGTTTGTTTTTGCCAAAAGCAATTTATGAAAAAGGTATTCATGTTTTTTATTGCTGCCCCACGTCTATCCTTATTTAAAATCTTGAAATTCAGTAAACTTACAAACCACTCTATGCTGGTTTTGAATTTTTTGATTGATTTATCGGGAAAATATTAAATTCTTATACATGTCTTATTTATTTCAGTGACATTGATGCTCTGGTAATTCACGGGACCTTGATCGGTTTGTCGGTTGATTTAATTTTGTAATGCTTATTTTTCTAATGTAAACTTTGAGTTCCCCTCGAATCTAAAAAAATAATTTGAAAACATTTATAAAAAAATCAGATGTAACGTCTTTGCTGGTAAATCGTTAGGAATACAGTCAATGGATATAAGTTATACTTATAGTTTCCCTATTGCCTGTCTTCAGAAAACGGCCATATTGGATATACAAACAGGCACACATGTAAACGAACTCAAATATTTATTATTTTATGTGTATATTTTTTTTGGTTTAAATCTTGCACACGTTTTACTCGCTTATTCGACGCCATTTTACTTCGCAAGATTTCCGCTTACTTCCTCTTCAACATTAATGCGCTCGACAGGGTGGTCATTAGTAGCTTTTTATATTTATTTTATATCGTATTTTTCTTAAGAGGATTTTAGTACATTGAGTGGTATGTGAATATGACTGAGAATCTACTTAGAAATAAAAATATGGAAGGACTGCATTAAATTTATTATTTTGCTGAAGTTGTAATTTTATGAATTGAAGTGGTACTTTTTTCTATGATGTACTTAATGTCGGATTTTCGTGATAAATTATTTTGCGCGAAATAATAAAAAAACTAACTTAAGATTTGGAAATTTATAATTTGAATTTTTTTAAGAGAGGATTGGAAAGAAAATGATACCTACTGACCATGAAGTATATTTTTGAAGTTGTTCTATTGATTCTTGTGGAAAAATATGATTATAGGTAAATGTTTAAGTAACTCTGCCTACTATTTGTTTCTATTTTTATACATTCTTTAATTTTGTTATATGGAAGGAAGTATCTTTGCAACTAATACCTACTTCTGTTGCTTGAATTTCAGTCGGTCTACATAGTGTCAACTCTTTTAAATTTATCGATTTTTTCGGCGGTGTGGTGCATTGAAATTTTGAGTTATCGAACATTTATTGTTTAGTATAATATTATATATGTACATTTTGTCCACTCCGCGTCCATATAAAAAAAAAAACACTTATTTATTGGCGTTTGAAAAGTTATTACAATTTAATAGAAAAGCTATAACAATTTAATAGAAACAATTTATCAGAGCGCAGGCAATGTCATGGAAAGAGGTGACGCAATTGGCGCAGAGACGCTCTGAATGGAGGAGGCTGGTTTCTGCCCTGTGCTCCCGAGAGGAGCGTTGAGGGCGATGAATGAATGAATGAATACAAAAAAATATATGTCATAATAATAAATTAAAAATGCAAATTATTCGGAACTAGGTTATCAAATGGATTTTACTTTGATGCATATTAAGTTCGTCAATCACCCTCTTTTGACTGATCCATGGTGACGCGGATACTCGTTATAGTGCCTTCTTGTATATTCCTATCATACTATCTTTATACGTACGTGTACGATATATATACGTGTACGATAGACTGATAGATACAGGTACAAACTTGTTATGTTTCATTTATTCAGGGAAACGTTTACAATATTTCTTTGATCTTTCAATAAAAGACTCTTGACATGTTTTATTTAGATAATCAATTATTACTCGTAGCACAACTGGGTGATTTTTCACATTACGGAATTAACATCTAATATATAAAATTCTCGTGTCACGGTGTTTGTTATCATGCTCTCTCCGAAACGGCGGACCGATTTTGATGAAATTTTGTATGCTTATCGAATAGGTCTGAGGATCGGCCAACATCTATTTTTCATACCCCTTTAAGCTTAGGGTGGTCCACCCCATTTTTAAAAAAAAAAATATGGTGAGGCATTAAAAATACATACAGTCCTAAATTTTCACCCTTCTACCATCAACCCCTATTTTTTTCATAGAAATAATGTATATGGCAAAACAACGTTTGCCGGGTCAGCTAGTATTATGATAAAAACAAGTTTTAGTGTCATCTAAAGGCTACTATTACTACGAAATCATCACATAACTAATTTTTATTTAATATTATTTTGATTTAATATCTTCAATCCAGCAGTGACGAGATAGGTCACACATCTTATATGTTTTAATGAAGTTGTAGTTCACTCCCACTTGCTAATATACCTGTAGGAAATGTAGCCATGTTTTTGTACTTTTAATCGCACGTTGTTTAATAGTTTTAAATAATAAGTTTGTCAAATTAATTTGTTAGTACATTATTAATATGTTATTTGGGTCACTCTGTCTACTCTGATAAAATACGACAAACACGGTATAACATAAATCTCATTATTTTCAACTCCCGAGTGAGTATGACAAAATAATACGTAGGTACGTTTTCACAGAAGTTCCTTTTGAATTTGATAGTAGATATTCGTATAGGTACAAACCTACCTACAAACTATACTTGTAAAGATAAAACGGCAATATTTCGATTTACCTTTTCGTCAAGTAATCGTATTAATTTATACCTACATGTATACACAAGAGTATTAAATATTAACTCTTATATTAACAAATATTAAATTTATGAATTATTCAAAGCTTCATATTAATTAAATGCTTCTTCTTTTAATGTATCTGCGTAATAGTTTTTTCCTTAAATTCGATATTGAAGTACATCATGGAAGTCAAAAAATAACAGGAGAGACACATCGTAAATATAATGCGAGTCTAGAGGGAAGTTTATAAAATAATACTTGTCCCTTTCTAGCATAGCATATATATAAATGATTTATGATCAAATTTTCATCCGAAATGCAGACGGAAAACCAACATACTTCTGTGGAGATATATTGAAAGAACTTCTACACATCTAAATATCTCAGTAGTCTTCGACTCCTTATTTCACTGCGTAGGTACAGTCGGCCAGAGACCTTGGCTCACGCCTTTGCATATGGTACGAGACTTGGCCCTTTGCTAGAATATGTAGTTTGGATTTAACTAAATTATGTTATGTTTCGACATTGGCGCGTGTATCTCACATAATGACCGACACAACAGCAAATTTTGAATTTTTTTTTTTTTTTTTTTAATTTTATTTTTACAATGTATACAGGATCAGACAGTCGATTATAGTACATGATAACAATTTACAAAATCAAAAGGTGGACCAGTGAAGATCCTAAATTTACCAGAAGGGTTTCAAAAAATCATCAAAGTTAAGAACAAAATACAAAAATATAAAATAAAATTCAGGTGAACGAGTTAATTAAGACTAAGTGAACAAAAACAAGACTAAAAAATCAACGTAAGTAACAAAATAAAGCAACAAAATACAAATGTATCAAAACAAATCAAATAAAATGAATGGATTCCAATGAATGTACAGAATAGCAACAAATGAATAAGATTAAAAATCAGACAAAAATGATAATATGTATTTAAACAATTTTTATGGTGAAAGATTCAAGATTCAATGCGAGGAGTATCGTATATATTGAATGTAAGGCACGATGGTGGCATTATGTTTATGGCCTTATAAACTAAAACGTATGTTTTAAATGTCATCCTTTTCTCAACCTTCAATCAGTATGTTCGCTCCGGAAGAGGTGTAATGTGGCATATTTTGCGCTTTCGGAAAATGAACCGCACAGCACTATTGAAAACCAGCCATACCCTTTGTTTGAAGATCATGATTTAAAAAAATAAAGTAATATTAGTTATAAACCGCTAGGTACGTTGGATTATTACGGAAAGAGCTGTTTTTTTATTTGTTTTTTGCCATAAGAATTATTATTATTGGTATTATTAAGATGATGGGAATAGGAATCAGGTGAATGAGTTGAGTGTTGTGAATAGAATGTGAATAAATAAACTTCGACGGTTTGGACATGTGGAGTAAACGGCCGATTAAAAGCGACGAAGAGGGTGTATTTAATTCAAAGAACGAGTGTGAAAAAACGCGAACGTCCAAGTATAATGTGATTTGATTACGTGGATCAAATTCTCAAGGATGACCACATGTTGAGTAGGAAAAATCGTCCTGAATGTATGAGAAACTGGATGAATGTGGAGGAGGCGAAAAAAATATATAAGGATAGATCTATATTGCGTTCCTTCTTCCCTGCTTATCCCACCTGGGACACGGTGTGAGGGTATAGATTGATTTTGAAGTTAAACATCTACTAATTTACAAAATATTTGAAATATTTTTTCAATTGATAGAACAATATTCATAGCATAATATTTGGACAAAGTCTTTTCATTTGATTTTCGATAATTTATTCATCACGAAACGAGCTACTTTTTCTGTTTTAAATATATATTTTATTTGAAAACTGAAATATATTCTGCTTAAAAAGTTTCCTTGATTTATCAATATTCAAATTCATTGTTCTTCTCTACACGTGTTTTATGTTCTTACATGTAGGAGTATATGAATGATAATATTTGTTATTATAATTGACCTAATTTCATGTAAATTAGCTCTCTTACGTGTTCAAAGACTTGGATGTTATATATTATTTATTAATTTAGTCAGGTTATTACTGTATTGTTAGAACGTATACGGAAATATAAGGAATCACGCATCGAGCACATCTTAATTAGATTGAGAAGGAAGGAAAACGGTGAAAACGTGCTCACACGAGTGTGAGTGTATGAGTTACTCAAACGTGTAAGCTGGTCTAATGCCTATGTTTGTATTAATTCCTAACCCTCCTCGGGAACACACCCTCTTCTAAGACAACATTAGCTAGCTAGTACTTTACTATACTTCACTTTGATCAAAATAAACTATTGCTCCGTCTTACAAAACTTAGCGCTTACAATGTTGTCTATAATACATCTATCTCGTTTAACTTAATGACTTCAAATATTAAAAAGTGTTTGGTTTATAGTATAAGTCTCTTGAAATGTTGACAGGTATGATTTTCTCAGTGCAAGTAAGTAAGAATAAATGTTTGAAAAATAAGAATGCTATTGCTCCCCGTAAATGGTATTATGCATTAGAAAGTTCGAGAAAAGCATTTCCTGAAACATACACTACGTGGAAGTGTTATTGCGTAGAAGTGAATAAAGGTGTAGTCGGGTCACTGATTATTGTACAATGTACATACTCATACAAGCGTTGCTGGTTAGCATTCCTTGGCGTGCTTTAAGAGGTGTATCTTTAGGTAGGTTGGATGTTCACAACTTCCTAAAAGTTTCCCCTGCGATACTCTTGGTTGATTTATGATCCAACACACCGTCACACGCACGCACCATGACGCCGTCGTATCATGACGAACTTTTAATAGACTTTGGATAAAAAGTTACACCAACTTCCCTCACTCAACTGTTGTGATAGTGATGTAGGTGTTGGTATAATATTAATTTAAATACCTACTACTGTACTACACTCAATACATAATACTTACTTACTAACTGCTAAGTGATCATACTCTTTTTACTTTATGAGTCATCTTTACGATACTTGAAGGATACTGTGTGATGAATATGAAATATTTTTAGTTTATAGCCTAATTCATGAATTAATTATGTCCCCTAGAAATTCTGTATTGTGATTTTTATATTTCCATTGTTTGTTATAATAATAACTACATCAAACATATACACCTACCTACATATATATTTTGATAATGTATGCGTGTAAGATTCTATTTTCTGACAAATAAATAATATAAAACATCTCCTTATTGTCAATTACGTTCAGTTATAAAATTCTGTACACGTGTATCGACTAACTGTTTATATTATTTTTTTTACTTCCGTGGTTAAAATATTCATTTTGCTTGGTATTATTTTAATATTGTTTTTACCTTTTACTTTTATTTGTTAGGATTTACTTTAACAACAAATTCAATAGATTTACTATAGGTGCAATGTTATCTGTAAGTAGGTACATAATGATATTGTTGTATGTTTATATGTATCTATATAGTATGAAATACAGTTAAGTGTGAAATGTAGGTATATTGGTTTTTAATTTGTTATTTTTTTTTTGTGTAGAAAGTATTTGCCGTTTATTTTACAAATAAAAAAAAAATAATACAAAAATATCCAAATTCAAACGAAATAAGAAAGTACAAACGGTTCATTGCTCTTCTCTCACCGAACATGGGATAATTGAATTGAATAGAAATTGTAGTTTTTCTGTCGACAAAATCTACACGTGTAGTGTCTTTCTATCTATATTGATAAAATTTAATAATAATATTGTTACTATTACTTTGAATTCTCTTTGTATTCTAAGCTTTGTAACTCAATTTTGAGTAACTTTATATATGATGTGGTTCGTACGGCGAGTTGGCCGCAAGAAGGGAAACTGGGTGTAAAATATTCAGTTAGATTCCACGCGGCCTCTGATATATCTAACGGAATGTACCTACCCATACTAGGCAGGTGTTATCAACTGGAGATATTAGTAATAGTAATCTGTATGTCTTATCATCAGGGTTTCCTTATAATGCACAAAAGGTTTTCTGCTATCGAATGTACTATATGGAAAATAAACAGATTTGAAAATAATATAAAAGTGAGCTAAAAATCCCAGTTCCTAAGAAGTTGTATATTTTACACCTTTAATCAATTTTATAAAGTTGGAAGATTATTTATAGTGAGAGTAAACATTATTTTTATTTTCATTCTATTTTAATGTCATTAGAAAAGGTTTTCCGGCTCTAAGTTTTCGAGAGGAAAATTCGTAATGGAATTGGCTTAGTAATTATTTTTTTATTTATTTCATACTGTGCTATTATTTAATGCTATGTAAACAGGCAATTTTGTGCTATATTTAAGTAATATAGCCGCATGGCTCATGTTCTATTAAAAAATAAAAATCTCTGCTCATCAGACAAAGGTAGGTTTATAACGTGATACGTGAGATCAAATACATATGTACCTATTGACGACTTATATATATCATGTTCCATCCTTCACCGGGACTCCATAGCGACGTTCATACATAGTTCATATCGATATATATATATATATATATATATATATATATATATATATATATATATATATATATATATATATGGACAATTTGTAAATCGCCGTTTACTCATAACATGATCTCAGGGGCGCCGTATACCTCGTTTATCACCCGAAACTCCCAGCAAAAAGCCCTCTTTTAAAGCTCTCTCCGACATTCACCTCTTCTCGCAGACCCAGAGGCAGCTTGTTCCAGCATCTGTTTTGTATTGGAGCAATGTATTGGCTACGGATTAGTCACGTCGTAGCCACTACTTAGCCGGCGACGTTACCATGGCGTCCCGGTGAAGAATGGCACTTAGAATAAATTACACGAAGTGTCTTAAAAAATTTATTTATAAATAATCAATGTTGTATTAAAAAATAATTAAAAAAATCTTGTTTTATTCATGTGTAGGTATTTATTTACTTTATTTTTTCATAAAATTTGTCAAAATGTATAATCTTTGGTAAGATTTCACACTCAATTTTATTGAAGTAAATTTACTTAACAATTCAAGTAGGCTGTAGGCGATGGCTGTAGATGATGATTATTTTGAATTCCTTTATATTATAAACACACGAATATTCAATTCACAAATACATAATGTGATTCAATATCTTTTGTAGAAACAGCTTTTGGGAAAGTACAAAAATAAATTGTTTCTTAAAATATGACGATATATTTTGTTATATTTTGTAAGTAGATAGATGTATGTACCTAAAAACAATTATTGGCTAAAATATTTTAATAAATTACTTGGAGGATTCTTGGAAATACTTATCTCGCAATTTCATCATTTTAAATTGGATTTATTTCACTTCCATAGTAGTAATTCTTGAAGTATAAATGTTAAAAGTAGATCTATTTGTTAATATGAAATGTTTGTGATGCCTGTATTGAAGGATAAATTGACTTCAAAATTGTCCGGAAACGGCAAGGTGGGTGTGGAAAGTGGAGGAAGGCTGGAAGGGGGTGATATTTCCTTCTAATCTGCAATATTGATTCTATTTGGCACATGTTTACTCTACCGTGCTATGTTCAAACTTAGAATACAACTTGCTCACTCTGCTAATGCAGCGTCATCACACCATATAATACAATATGTAGTACCTACATGACAACACTTGCTTTGTCTTATTAGAAAATTGGAAAAATAGTTGTCCATTCGCCAGCTTGTGACACGTTTTGTGATATTTTTTTAACTTTATTTAAAACATGTATTGAATATGGTTGTGGTGAAGAATGAATATTAGTATTTGTAAATTATTATCATAAATATATATTGTCTGTGTGGAAATAATAGTTATATATTGTGTGCATTTATAAAGTCTGGTGAAAAATAAAAATTAAACGATGTACAAAAGAAATGTCTCATTACTTTTTATCGTTTTCCCTTCTCTTTTCACCAGTTTTAACCAAATTACTCTTACCGTGGAAATCGATTTAAATTTGTCAATTTTTCTCCCTCTATCTCAAATTATTGATTAGACGCTGGCATTTTTCAGAAACTCGTAAAAGGGTTTTATTCATTTTACTCAAAAGGAAATCTTCTTTTTTTATTTCATTGTTTATGGTCTGACAGCTGGTAAATGTAAAATAGTTTGGTTAACGAAATGTCTCTTCACACAAAATGCTTTTCCATATAAATTGAATTATCTTTCTTTATTTGACATATTTTACAAGAATGTCGTTTCATATAAGTATCATAAACTTATTCATACTTATTTTTTCAAATTCAATCAAAAAATACAGTATCTGTTTGATTTTGATTAGATGTCGAAGCTTTTTAGTATTCTTACAGAATTTTCTTTTAATGAAGATATCTCAGACGTTTGTGATGCAACCGATAATTCATTAGCCTAAAAACTTAGATTTCGTCACACAAAGTTTAGAAATGAACATTAAATTCATATTTTCCTTTGAAGCTCTCGATTTGTTTTTGAAGATCGTTATTTTCCATTACATAAATTTGTAGAGTGTGGGTAGATATATAAATCAGACCACGGCCACGTTACTGAAATGGAATTGAGGGATTGTTTGTTTTCTGCAAACTGGTAGGGCGGAAGAACCACACTGGGTTGTTAATATAACTAATTATGAGGGTTGTTATGTAACCAATATGAATAATATCATAATATGCAATGTCCCTATTCAAAAGCATCTGTCGTTGGATATTTTATTTTATTGCAAATTATTAGGTATTTTAGAATAAATACCAGCTGCATAGCAATGCAACCACAGTTTGAATATTAACCCACTATCCATATACCATTACTTAAACACCTACACATTATAGAAGCTGCGAGCGCTCTGTAGCGTTATATATTATAAAACATTTATACCTAAACCAAGTGCCTATTTCATGAGCAAATTGGTCTGCCATTTCATTATCTTTTATATAAAGTGATTCTTATTACATTGGAACAGTTGGTGTGCGGTTAATAGATTTATTATCATCATATCGTATAACACAATTACCTAGCTAGATACTTTTCACATTTACTAACATTTCAAACACTTCAAATATTGTACTTGTAAATGTTTGCTTTGTATTTATATTGATTTCTTTATGACGTAGAATTTTCCCGCTGCTATAATACTAAGAAACTAAAGTACGATTGCTTTACGTAGATAACTTTCTTTGTTATATGTAGGCAAGTAATCTTTTGCTTTTTCTTAAAAAAACTTATGCCTCCATCTATGTACATTGTACATCGTATGGTTGGTGTTATATTATTTTCCCTTTACAAGTACTCGTATTATCTTCCCACATGCACCTTCAAATACTTACTGAGTTTTTGAATTTAAGTGGTTTGATTCATATGAAAAAGAGTGTGTTAGGTGGATATACTTAAGTATTAATATTTTCGTTTCTTAACATATTCCATTTTGCGTATTTCAATTATTCAAGACTGAGGAGATACGACATTGCTAGAACAGTCTTTCCCAAATGCCTTCGGGGAATTGTCATCTCACTTAACTTTTCAATTGTATATAATCAGATAACCGACGCATATACTCAACTATTACCACCACACTATAACAAAGTAGGTGTGTATTGAAGGAGTTCATAGAATTTGGCCTAGCGCAAGCATGTCAAACTCAAATCCTAACTCGGGCCAAATAAAAAATTAAAAGTTTATGTGGGCCGCAAAAAAAATGTTTATTCTGTAAACTAGGTTTATTTAGAAAAGTATAGAAAAGGAAAAATGTATATTTTTTCCCAGATGTTGTTTGACATGCGTAGAAATAACCATGTTTTCGCAGAATATTTTGTGTGAATACAGCCATACTGTTATTTAAACACATTTATACACACAAATGAAAGGAGAAAACGACTATGAAAAAAATGAGTGAATGAAGAAAAACATAACATATTATGTGGAACCTATGATTATTTTTAAATATTTTTTTAATTTTTCTTATTATTCCTATAAATTTTCCTATTTTTTTGTTCTGTTATGCAAGATTTTTTTTGTACCTTTATGTTTTGTAATGTTTTGAGTGGGCCGCAAAGTTATACGTTGCGGGCCGCAAGTTTGACATGCTTGGCCTAGCGTACGTTGGATACGTTTTCGGGCAAATTTTTGTTGTGTATATACGTACAGCATACGAATATACACCAATTCGTATCCTCCAAGTTCTATGGAAGCTCATAAATTTTTTAAGACAATTTTGTTCATATAAATATATTTTCGCGTCTTGAGATACCGTAGTTGAAAAAAATTATTATTTTAATACACAAATAAAAAAGAGTGCGTGTATTAGAAACAGCCTTATTTCATGCACACTCTTTATGGGAAAAAAATTATTGGTTTTTTTTTCAGAGGTTCGACTATTTGTAGGATCTT